>JAEIIU010044700.1:0-11221 GCA_018874675.1 Drosophila baimaii | reverse complement strand
GGGGGGGGGGGGAGGGAAACATCAGCGGAGGCAAACACTCGTTCTCACGTACAGGCCACAAAAGTGTCGTTTGCAGTATGAGCTATTAGAACTAAGAGTCGTTTCCCGCGCCGAGATGAGCTTGCAAATTTATGCTCAAGTTGGGAGGAAGTTCAAGCCAAAAGTTATAGCCTTGGTTAGTTATAGCGGTGGAGATAGTAGGCGGAGTCTCAGGGATATCTAGAATATTTAAAGAGGCATGGAGGTGATAAGCATAAAAAAACAGAGATACTTAAGTTTTATATTGGGAAGAGATGGTATCATATGCATTAAGTAGAAAGTAATGTTCCAGAAATGGAATCTCCGTGGGGTAAAAGTAAGAAATAGCTTCAATAAAAATGTAGATCTGATTCTTAAAGCTTTCAAATAGATGAAACATTTGTAAATTGTGCGATATATTTGGATTAATGTGCAGAAGTTCTAATAAATTGTATTTTACCAGGATTAATACTAGTTAAACCTGGTTTTCCTGGTTGAGCATTTTGTATAAACTGTAAGGATTTCAAGAGCATTCTCACCAGTTAAGTAAAAGTTGAAATTATCCTCCCCACACTCCTCATATATACACTTAATCCTGCCAACACGTTTTGTAGTTTTATGACCGCCTGTGCTCAACACGTACAAACTTTTCCCATACACTGACAAGCAATTAGATACTCCCGCACACACACACGTGCCAAAGCCGGGGGATGGAAAAGGGTTTTCCGGCGATAAAAGTGTGTGTGTGTGTGTGTGTGTGTGTGAAGAAGAGACAAAGAGACAGGCAGGCTCCGCAAATGGACATTCGAAACTGTCGATGGGTTTTCCAATCCCAACGGCACCTGGCGGCTGCTGCTGCTGCTGTCGAGGAAAACTACTCCTTGGCTGAGCCATTTTCCACTTTTCACCTTGGCTGGAATGCAATCGAGTCCTCTTCCATATCGCTATTTGTTTTACGTTTTAATTAAAAGTTCATAATTACACCGTTCTCCGGGCGATTCTGGTGTGAATTGCCTTAAATCGCGCACATTTATTACACATGCGATATATTACGTATACGCCACAAATTGCAAATGGCGGAGGCAGAGTGAAAACGCAGAAATGCAGAAAAGCGGGCCATGACACTGCAATTAAAAGCCAAAAATGTTAACAGCACATTTTCGCCGGCTGCTTGCCTCTTGCCTCTTGCCGCTGCCATTGTCGTTGTTGCTGCTGTGTTGCATTCGCCTTTTTGCGGCGTAAATATCTGGCATAATTGTTTTTACAAGCGCCGAGGGGATTTATGGCAGCACTCTTGCCGAAAAATCCTCGCTAAAGGCCGCACGGCCGCTGCAAATTGTTGCCGCTTCCTGGCAACATGCGGCGTGGCTTGGCGTGGTAAATCCTGTCTCCATCCTTGCGTCGCCTCAAGTTGCACTTAGCAGCTAAATCAAGTAAAGCATTTCCTGCCTGCAACAACATTGGCAATTTGCCGACTCGCAAGTCGGAAGGCAACTGCTGCTGTTACCCATAAATGTAGCTATCCTCCATTTTGCCCCCACATGAGTGTGTGTGTGTGTGTGTGTGTGTGTGTGTGTGGCGTGGAGGGAACAGATAATGGCCGACGCGGAGAATTTTCCGTTCTTCCTGCTCTCCAAAAATCCCCCAGCGAAATTGTGTAAAGTTTTAGCTGAAAATTGAAAGGGCTGCTCGGAGGATATATGTGTGTGAGTTACTGCACTCTCAGTTGGTGAAATAAATACAACCAACATAAGTTTAGAAACTTTATTACCTAATTACGAAAGGATTATAGCATACTTTTACATAGTTGTATATAATTTCATTGAAATAGTTTCGCCATTATTAAAGCCTGGCCACCGTAACTGTGCATATAACTTGGCAACCGATTAGTAATTTCTAATATCTGTTTGAGTTATGCCATGTGCCAGGTGGCATAAACAAAGCTCAACAGTCTGCGACAAGCTCAAGCATATATACTCATCCCCCTTACGGGGATTTTCAGCTGCCGGGCACAGCTGTTGACAGTCCCAAAGCTGCCTGAACGAAAATCCGCCCGGCAACTTCTGATGTCTGTCCAAAGTTGCTTAACTTGTTACGAGTTGGCAGCAAAAGCAACAGCAACAGCAAAAGCAACAGCAGCAACAATAATATTCCTAGCAGGGGGAATCAAAAATACATATTCGTTATGGGCAATGCCATTTCCCCTGCACTCAAAGTTGCTACTTCAGCTTTTGTTTGTATTTCCTTGGTGGGAGGAGCGCTCCTGCCTCTGCTGCTTCTCCAAGGTAAAAGTTCTGCTCCTTTCAGTCGGGATACATTTATTTTTATTTTCCTGCAAAAATTCTCAAAATGCAGAAGCTGGGGATTTGGGCTAATGGCTTTGCAACTGCCAGGCTGCCGCTGTCGCTTCTGTCCGTCCTTCCAATCCATCCGCTCCATCCTCCTCTCCCTGGCATATCAATCAAATCGAGTTTTGAAAAGGAAAAAATCCGTTAAGCAAATCTTTGACAGTTAATCAGTTTAAACAACTTAATTCAACTCTGAAAACTTTGCTTTATATGTTGCCTTTTTGCAGGGCTTCCTTTTAGGGCAATATGCGAATTTAAATATTTAAGGAACCCCTGCAAATAAAACATAAAACCTAATTTGTTTCGTTTGCACAACACACCGCAGGCTAAAAAAATATACATATGTATATATATATATATATATAAACGTGCATCGCCTGTGTGTGTGGCAAAGCAGTGAAAACTAATCCCCGCAAAGAGGAAAAAAATCTGGAATAAAACTACGAGCACAAACAAATTCATACAGAGCGCAGATCCCTGCGGGCTGCGGGCTGCGGTCGGGGGGGAATATTTGCCTGCTGTGCAGGGCGTTGAAACACTAATCCAATTATTTGAGTATAAAGAGTAGTAGCTGCGACTAAGGCACGAAATTATTCGATAGCGGCGGCCAGGGCGTATGCGCAATGTGCGTGCTCCAGCAGCCAAAGGCACACACCGAGCCAAGCCAAGCCGAGCACTCATACGCAATGTTGGCCAAAGCGTTTAACTATACATAGAGAGGCCAAATATACATAAAGAAGAGTGCCTGAAGTGGCAAATCCCCGCAGCACGCGCTCCCCCATTCCTGCCCCGAAGCATCCTCAAAATGGAATAGCCTTGTTGTGGGAGAAGGGGGAATAGGAAACGAAATACAGTCCAACTTGGGTAACAAGGACTCAAGGCAAGATTCGGTGGCTGATTGAAATTGATTAGCCTCAGTGTTAGGGGAAATTGCTGTCTGCTCCTTAGCAAGTGTTTCTTCGGATTATTAGTTTTGTTGTTAATTTATTAAAGTGTAACAACGTTAATGAATTGCTATCCTTTCAGCGAATAACAATAATAATTTGAGCTTTATAAGCCTTAAAGAAACGCAGAACTCTTCTATTTTAATATTTCCGTAATCAACATAGTAAATTTTAACTTATTTAGATTTAGTTTTAAATAAAAGTTAATATGGCTTACATTATCTTCCATTAAAAACAGTTTAAAGATAAAATATTATTGGTAAATTATTACTACAACTTTCACAACTACAATTTTATTTTCGACAGTGTCCAAGTTCTTTTTAATAAAGTTCGACTGTAAATAGAAAATTGTGGGCAAAGTTTACCTTTAAAAATTGTTTAGGCTGTCGTCGTCGCTTGTCGGATCCTATTCCAACCTACCACACATATATATGTATACATCCATATATATGGTATGTGTGCATGTGTAATGGGGCCTGTGCGGATAGGTAAATGCTTTCTAATATCCTTGGAGGTGGGGGGCAAATAGAAGGGAAGGACGTATTGAGATAGAGCCGCTCTCATCCCGGCCATTGCACGTTTCATTTCACTTCTTTTTTCGTAGCCGCTTTATTCCATTCGGATTGCCTGTGCGTATACGCCGTACGTTGTTGTTCCCTTCGAGGGCCTTTTTCTGCCTTTGTCTGGCATTTGTTGTAGTTGTGAAATCGTGCATAACACCGAGTTTTTCCTACATTCGATGCCGTCGTATCGTACTTGTGTGTCGGTGTGTGTGTGCGCAATACGCTGCGTATGCGAAATTTTCAACGTTTTCGCTCGAATGACAAATGTTGAGCAGTCAATTCGGTGCTTTCGTTGCCGGCTTTTCGGGCTTTTCCAGCCACTCGCTGGTCGCTTTAATGATGAAGCCCATTACGTATTTTCTGTCAAAGTCAATTGGATTTCGCCTATTCATCAGAGCCCCGAAGCCCGAGGCGCAGCAGTCACAGCGAGTGCCTAAATATTCCCGCGGGGCAAGGCGGTGATTGTGTTTAGGGGGAGAATCGGCAAATTAATGTCGAACATGTATGCCAATCGATATATGAGAGAGAGAGAGAGAGAGTATCGGGGATAAAAATGGGCGAATTATATGGAGTATTTATGTGAATTTGTATAATGTGCATAGCTCAAGGATTGCCGAGCAAAAAAACAACATGCCAGCTGCGAGCAAATGAGATTTAGAAAGGTACAAAATGTATTCTTAAGAAGGCAAACCCCAAGGGTATTTAATCAACATAAATATTGACTTCTTTTCCATATATCCTTATATTTTTATGTGCTTTTGTGTCCATATCACCCTGTATTATCTGTAAATACATACACTCTTCGATGTAATTAGGACCAATTACCCCAATTACTTTTCTATAACGTCCAATCAAGCTCAATTTCCACCATTAATTCAAGCAATTATTGGAGATATGTTCTCAGGGGTTTCGTTCTTTATGACATTACAAAAAAAGGTGCATAGGACAAATAAATTCCGTGACAAGGCATTACGTTCCACATGGTCAGTTAAGCACACACATCAGATAGGTGTTCGATTAGTTGGTCAGACGGTACTTGACCGCCCTGAGGATGGGGTACTTCTCGTTGGTGCAGAGTCCTCGGAAGTCATCGTAGGACAGGTCAAAGAGGGCCACTCCGCCCAGGTTGTTCTGGCGCACATATCCTGCCTTGTCGGCGGCGGTGTCCGGGTCCTCGAAGCTCACCCAGATGCCATTGTCACCCTTCTTGTCGGCGGCCCTATAGGCATAGGAACCGAAACGCTTGGCTGGATCCTGAACCTTGGTCAGCGGAGCATTGGCACCCTTGGAGTAGGCATTGTCCTTGTTGGGCAGCAGGGCGCACACCTCGGGCCAGCTGTAGATGCCATGCACCTGGGTGTTGCCACCCACTGGGGCCTCGTCCTTCACATTGGAAACGGGCGGCAGTCCGGTCTCACCGGAGTCATCGGTCAGCTTCCAGGGACGGCCATAGGTGGCCACGCCAACATTGATCTTGGTGCCGGGACAGCTGTTGCGCAGCCAGTACTTCACCTGGGCGTCCACATTGAATTCGGGATTGCGATCGCTCAGCTCGTAGGTCGGGGCGGTGAAGTCGGCCAGCTCGGGATTGCGCTGCGGGGTGAAGAAATCGAAGGTGCCCAGGTTCACAAAGTCCAGGTAGTTGATCACGGCCGGAATGTCGTAGAACACTGGCGGATACGGATAAATACAGGAAATTATTTAAGAAACTATTTAAATTATAGTATCCACTCACGCGAAGAGTTGACATTGGGCAGAACGGTGGTGGAGAGCAGCAGGTTGTCCGGACGGAACGAGTTCTTCACATCGCGCAGCAGGGCTGTGAACTGCTCCTTGTGCTCCTCCGACTTCTCATCCACAATCGAGTCGCCAGAGAATACCTTCTTAAAGCCCTTCCAGAAGCTGCCCAGGCCGCTGTGCACCTTCTTGGGCTTGTTCTTGGGGAACTGCCAGGCGATGTCGAGGCCATCAAAGCCGTAGGTCTTCACCAGCGAGTAGACTGTGTTTACGAAGCGAGTGCGACCCGTAGAGCTCTCAAGCAGGGCCAGGTACTTGTTGGGCAGCTCCTGGGCATCCTTGTCGGTCTCAATGTCCTTGTCGCCGCCCACACTAAGCAGGATCTTGAGGGCCGGGTACTTGCGCTTCAAGCGCGTCACTGTCCTGTAGAGACCCTTGCCCAGATCGAGATCCAGCTGCTGGTTCAGGCTCACAGCCTTGTTGGAGTCACGCTCGATGCCGGCATAGCCGTAGATCAGATAGTCGCAGAATTGCAGGGCCGGCTCCAGCTCATCGATTACCAGTTTGCCAAGACCTAGATTACAGAGGGGGGTTACTATGTAGATTTGGAAGAAGCTCAGGGAATAACCCAGACTATCAGACGATAGTGTTTTCATAATTAAATTGAGGTATTAAATAAGCAAGAGATTATATATTATATTAAATGGAAAGGTTATTGTTTTCTTATCTGCTTGACATTGTTAGTATTTTTGATTTTCTAAAAGAAATCCCCGAGCTTGTGCCCAGTGCATGTTATCGCTGGCACATCCGACTTAAATAAATATTAAACTATATACTAATAGCGATTTCCAAGTATTTCTTGATAAGCTTGATTTCGTTTTCATCTTTTCTCCCCATTAATTAGCAACTCTGAGAGGTATTATATAACCTCTTAAATCACACAGTTACAGGGTAATACTAACCTTCCTTGACGAAGCTGGCAGAGTCGTAGTAGCAGACCAGGTGCTTCTTGGGCACACCCGGTTGCTGGGGTGCAGCCTGGATGGTGGCCAGGCACAGCGACACTATCGCCAGGGTCTTGATGATCATCTTGGAGTCGCTCTTCTGATTTTTTTATTAGATTCCGTGGAGCTGTTCGCCGCTCGAGTGTCGACTGGAAACTAAAAGCTGTGCCTGAGCTCGGCTTGTCGAAGGTTGAGACGTGGTCGTAATTGTTGTTCTTATTTTTCGTTGTTGTTGTGGGTTGAGAGCAAAGTGTGAGCTGATAAACAAAGCGAAGCTCAGGCGCGATCATTAGAAATACATACAGTGGGGAGTCGGTAAGAGGAATTGATTTCTATAAAATGAAATTGTTTAAGAAATATTTTAAAGCTTTGCTTATATATAGAGATTTCTATTGTGTATAAATTCAGATTCAAATAAGGTTAAAGCTCAGTGGGAGTAACAAGTAATTATTTTTTCTTTTTTATATTTAAAGTTACTTTATAATGAATATCTTCTGTGGTTGTTCCTAATCAGTTTTAATTAAATAAATGTGTTTCTTACATTAGTATAGTTGTCAGGCAACAAAGTCTACCAGGTTAAATTATTTATTTTTAGTTAACGTCTCCTTAAGTCTCCTTAAATTATGGTGACTTACTCTTACTCATTATTAACTGCTTGGCAACAAATACTAAATGTTATAACCCTTTAATTTTACTACCCCAAACTGGTTTAAAGTATATATTTTATGTAATCTTCTTCGTGTGTTTCCACTGTATTAATTCCAGTACATTTGTGTGTGGGCCTCACAAATATATTTAAATTTTTACGACTTTTGGTTGTCGACAAATTTAAATTTGTGTTATTTTTTCGTCTGCCTATGCCTCTTCTGTTTGTTTCCTTTGCTTGTTTGTGGATTTTTTTTCTGCTTCTCGAAGTTTAGCTCTGAAGTGCTGCGAACTGTTATCAATTCTCGGCCCCGATTTGGGTTATTTTTTTCTCGGATTTTCTAAACCCTAATCCAGAGCTTCTTGCTGCCATTCCAGCAGCAGCAGCCTCTCCATCGTGGCATTCCTTTCTCTGTTGGTCTTTGCATAATTCTTGTGTTTGCCTGCCCTAATCGCTGTTCAATCCACTTGCTCCCTTTTGTTCTCTCAACCTTTCACACTCACACATGCCGTTTTTTTCTTATCCTACACAGAGGGAAAAAAGTGTTCCTAGTTGAACTAATATTGACTTAAATATACAGAATGAAATCCTCTTACAATGTCCAATTTAAATTCTCAAATTATTTGAATGAAACACAATTATTTGTCTTGAATATAATTGAAATACAATGCAACTTCTTGTAAATATTTTCTCTCTGCAAATGCAGCTTACTTGTGTTTCATAATTCATGTTGTGCGAGTGGGGGATGTTGTCTTGGTGTATGTGTGTGTGTGTGTGTGTGGACGAGAGTGTGCTCCATCAATTCCATTTATTTAGTCTGAGTCTTCCTTTATTCCCAGGCTTTCTTCCACTGCCCCGTCGCCCCGTCTTTCCATCTATCTATGTATCTATATCTCTGAGTTGAGTTGAGGAATTGTTTTTGGGAATTCATGGGCATATCGAGTGTTACATTGAAACCAAATGGAATTGGCATGCTCTTGTGTTCCGGCTCCCTTTTTTTTTTGTGTTCGGTTGATTTGAATATGAAGTGAAGTCTGTGTGATGAAAGGTCTTGTTTGCCTGACACTCAATTATTTTCTGTGCAATTTCAATTTTGTACATTATCAATTAACAGAGAATCGCTTTCATCTCATTTTTTTCCGCCAGCTGTGTGGGTGTTAATTCCACGAAAGTGAGAGAAAAAAACAAATCGGGGTTAAGCATGGTCTTCGAAAAACCCAATCACATGCACGAGCGATTTTGACCGAATAAAAAAATATCTAAAAAATCGCCCCAAGGCCCAAAAAGGTTTTATTTTTCCCCTTTGCGGCTGTGTAGGGATTTTCGCAGCTTTCTCTCGTTTTTTCTTCTAATTTTCAGCACAGCATGTTCCCTTTTTTTTTGTGCTTTAAGCATTTTTGGTTAATTAATTTTTGTGCCATGCGCTAGCGGAATATTACTTACACATTTTCCTTGTAGTCCGCATAATTACGTGCACGTTTAACTTTTAATTGAAATGTTGTAACGAGACTTGATGGGTTGAGCGGGGAGGCGGGGAGGCGGCCGGGGAAAATGTGGAAAACTGGGGCCAGGAAAGCGAACTAGGACCTGCGGGCTTGTCATGGCAATTCATAAAACTCCTTGCTGATGCTGCTGCTACTGCTGCTGCTGCTCCTCTTTCCTCTCTGCCCTGTCTATATTTCAGTTTATTATATCGAGCTAAAAGCTGGCGTTCTTTAATTAAACGTGTAGCTAGCACACACACAGTATTCGTAGACACACACACACCACCCAGCCCCAGACACATTTATTTTTGATATTTACGAGCGACCCCGAAGTATGCTACACTTTAGTGGATTGCAGCGGAAGCCGGAGGAAGAGTGTGGCCGGCTTTTCGGCTGGCATTAATAATATTCCAAAATTATTATAAAAATAACAAACAATTGAAGTCAGCTTTAACGAGCGTCGGCTGTAGAGAGAGGGAGAGAGAGAGAGGGGAGGGAGAATAGGGTCAGAAATGCCACTACAGTGGAAATTTCAGGAAAGGAATTTCAAGTTAAGTCTGGATTTCACATATGAAACTTATATAAGTACTACTTACTTGCTTGTGGATTTTTTTTTTTACATTATTTGCAGGTATTTATTACTGCAGGTATTTATTACTTTTCTAGTCTAAATATTTTATATTAATTTGTAGCTTTTATATATAGTGCCAAGAGTCTGCTGATATCTGATATAATTCCTCATAAATAAAACCAAACATGGTAAAGACTTGTCAATGCTATAAAAAGTTACTATACATTTTAATTAAATAACTTGCTTTTGTTTCTATATGCCTAAGATTTTATTTATTGAACTAGCCATCATCAATTTAGACTTATAGAAGACATACTGTAATATCTCTTCCTTTTTTACCCATAACTTTGCATATTAAGCCATGTGTGGAGGGCGAAAACACACACAACACACACACACACCAGAAAACAAGGGAAAACTTTGTTGGCTGCTCGTTTGTTTCTGTTCGCAGGCAGACCCCTTAACCCCTGACCGCACCCCCCCATCCCCCCCACCTCCTCTTAACCCATGATAGCCGGAAAACCGCAGCAACAGCAACACACACATACGAGGCAACAAGATCGCTCCGCAATTTCGCCTCGTGGCTCGCAAGTGTATTAATTTGCACCCAATGGCGAGTGACGAGGATGATGCTTTTTTTTTGGGCAGGGAAAACCCGAACTAACGACCCTTTCGATGGGCGGCAGTGGGCGTGGCCCAAGTGATTTGTGGGCGTAGAAGACAGATGGCAGCCAAGCCAGGGCTGGCCGAATGATGTGATGAGAAGAAGATTTTGGTCTCCATCCGTCTTCATGGAAGGAAGGCGAAGCAATTTTCGCCTCAGTTCATTTTGGCCAAACTAATTGGGCCAAAGTGCATTTGTGGCCTGCAATTTTCCAGCCCTGGCAACAGGGGCGAACTGGCGAACAACATATGCAAATCACTCACTCAGGCGCACACCAAATGCATGTATATATACATATAGACGGGGAGCAGGGGAACAGGGCAGCAGGGAAATGTATCCTCTGCATGAAAGTCAGCTTACGTGGCGCATGATTTATTAAAAAACGCTCGTAAAAATGCACAGCACACTCGACGAGCAAAAAGGAGCAAAACATAGAGTGGCGAAAAAAGGAAAAACAACACATCAAAGGCGGCAGCAGCAGCAGCAGCAGCAGCAGCAACAGTATGATAGCTCCCACTATATCCTGCTGCTGCTGCTGCTGGAAAAATGCATGAAAAATAACTATGGAAATAAGCGGAGGCACTGCTAGCAGCAGCAGAAGCACTAAAATAGATATGAAATTTTTAAAGCTTCGCCAGCAACTCTTAACCCATGGCAGGCGGAGTAGGCATGCCCCCTGGGCGCCCCCTTCAAACACTTAGCCGCGCACGATGATAGTTGTGGAGGGATATATATACTATACACACACATGTGGTATGTACATACATACATATACATACATATAGAGAGGAGGAGCAGGACAGGATCGGCTGGGAGCCAAATTTTTCAGACCATCCATCAACTGTCGGAGCTGGGTTCATTTTTAAGCAATTTTCGCAAACGATGCGAGGGGCGAGAGTCCCATCCTAAGTGCCCCGAACTAGAAAACTCCCCGCATAAAATATGCAAGAGAAAATGGCATCTAAACTTTTAAAACAAAAGATTTTTAAAAGCTTAGATTTACTAATAAGTTGGTTACATTTTTAAAATTACATTTAAATACGGTTTTTATTTTAAAATGTTGTAAATTTGCTTGTAAGTCCCAACTAGTTTTTTTAAGGGCATTTTTTTTACAAGTGCAGTGTTAAGAAAGTTGTGGAAAATCCGTTCATAATATATTATATTTATTTATATTTTTATACCCTTGCAAAGGGTATTATAAATTTGTCATGATGTTTGCAACGCAGTGAAGGAGTCATCTCC
>JAEIIU010044689.1:0-87909 GCA_018874675.1 Drosophila baimaii | reverse complement strand
AAAACGATATTTTCAACTTTAGGTCATGCGTTACCTAGGAATTAGTCCCCCCATTTCTCTGGGTGTATTTTCTTTTTTTTTTGAGGGTGTAGACCGGACTAATGCAATCTCAAGTATGTGCGACACGCTGGCTGGGGAGGCTGCGAGGGCTGCAACATGTGGCTGGATGAGGGATACTCCGGGATCGAGATGTCGGGGTCTACCATATCCATACACATATATAACAAGATGCACCGTACGTACCGCCCGTCGAATTTATGGGATGCGGCATGTTGCCATCGCACGCATTTTAAATACCTAATAAAAGTTACACTTGAAAATTAATGAGCAGCGCTTTTCAGCATTTATGGAACACGACAAAGTGACAACACTTGGATTAAGTTGTTTGGGGATCGCGGATCTGGACTGGGAACTGGAAGCGGAGCACTGAACACCGAACACTGAGCACTGGGGATCGCGGATCCCCCGAACTGCCAAACTCCAACTCCATTTCAACTGTCAGAGATATGCGCCGAGATTTCGTTTTAGTTGGCGCAATAAATTTTGTGGTTTAATGGGGACGGGCGTAGAGTAGCGGCAAGATACTCTGAAGTTTCCGCTTTGATATCCGACCGAGCGGGCGAACGTCTATTAATGAAAACGTCGCGCTGCACTCCTGCCATCGTTTGGGGCGGCGGCCTTTTTTGGCCTATTTTATAGGGCACACTTCCTTTTTTAATGCAACCGAACGAGGCCGAGCGGAGCGGAGCGAACGCCTTTTGGCTTGGCTTTAAGGCGCATAAACGAGGCTATTAAAGTGACAAAAATTGACACTAATCATGCTCGGTTGCCAAGGCAGAGAAGGGGTGGCCGCCCATTTGTTTCGTCCCCCCACCCGAAAGAGAGTCCACATTTTGTTGGCCTGTCATGTCCCGCGGCGGTACGTAATTTATGTCTTAACACTTACAGATCGTTAGCCAAATGGAAGTGGAAATGGAAAGGGTTAGGTCAGAGGCGGCAGGGAGATGAGATACTTTCGGAAATGGCTTAATAAATATGCAACACATGTGAGTAATTAGAATTAATTGAAAAAATAATAGTAATAATAGGGATAAAGTATTATAATTTATAAAAGAAATATCTTTGGTATGTTAGTTAAGTAAATAATTTAAATTAAATATAATAAATTATTGTTTTGGATATTTAATACCTTAAATAATTATTTACTCTTAATTTGTAACTCCTATAATTTATTCCAAAGGGTGAATGCTTCAAAAATAGACCAATACAAAAATAAATGCAGCTAAGAACTGCGAAAATATTTTTAAATTAGTATCTGAACCATTTTCTTATTTATTTTTACTATGTACAGTTTATTACATAGGGTGGGGGGTTCAACCTTAGGCAAATATGATAACTAGCTCAATCTATTATATTAAATGCAGCTTAGAACTAGGCAAATACCATTAAATTAATATCTAAAACCTTTTCTTATTCATTTTTACCATGTACAATTAATTATATAGGGTGGGGAGTTAAAAAATAGGCAAATATGAGAATAAATCCTACTAGAAATTATGCAAATACCATTATATTAGTCTCTCACACCTTTTCTTATTCATTTTTACCATGTACACTTAATTACATAGGGTGGGGAGTTCCAATAATAGGCAAATATGAGAATAAATCCATCTAAAAACTATGCAAATACCTTTAATTTAGTCTCCCAAACTATTCCTCCTTCATTTCGATCTCCTACACTTAATTACATAGGGTGGGATGCTCAAAATTAGGCAAATATGAGCACAAATCGCATGCACAGGAGCAAGGAAATACCATTAAATTATTCCCTGACACGGACTATCAATCGCATATCGAATATCCCCCCACAGCCCAAGCCCCAATAGCGACACCATCGCTAAACGCAGCAAAGTAAATTGTTCGATTAATTGGATTTTAACAGCGACAAGTAGCCGCCAGGCCAGCTCAGGCCAGGCCAGGAGGAGGACCAATGAACACCACAGCCAGAGACAAAGGCAATAAAAAAGAGTGTTGCTGGAGGAGAAGAAAAAAAAAGACCAAAACCTGCGAGCCAGCAGCAGCCGCAGCAGCATTCCCAGGCAGAGGCAGACATGAACTCTCGAATAGAGATGAATTTACAGCTACAAATCGCTTGATCAGTCAACATTTTAGCAACGTCTAATTGTCAGTCAGTCAAACCAGACGGCAAAATGTTGAAAAGCAGCAAACAGCAGCAGCAACAGCAGCAGTTGCAGCAGCAACATCGGTTGTGGCTGCAAAAAGAGGCCCCAAAGTTGAATTTTTATTGTTGTCACAGCAATTTCAATTGGTTCGATGAGCATTCCAGCATTGCACGCCGGCCAACTAGCGGAGCGATCGAGGATAAAATGAAATAAGCTTAAAAAAAAAAAAAAAACAAAACAAAAGCAAACAGAAATACGATCACAAACTGGCTTAGACGACCAGAGGAGCGAGAGACGGAGAGACACAGCTCCATCATCGATATTATGTCGCTGGCAGACGATTAATGATTGCCAAGGTGAAGATCTCATCGACAAGCGTTTGCCTCTCTCGGTCTGCGGTTTTTCCTGCCACAGTGGAGACTGCCAGAGATGGATTGGTAACCCAAAAAGATTGGTTAATTATTTCGAAAAGACCTTTAAGCTTGCCACTAATATATTTATGTTAAATATATATAATATATATTATGGTATATATAATGGTACAAAAATGTTTAATCTTTAAAGTACAAATACCTTTTTAATTATTTTTAAGGTCGAATGGCTTCATCGAACTCTTAATGCATGATTTTCTTTTTAAATAATTATTAATTAATTAATGAATTAATTTTAGCAATAGAGCTCTTTAAATATATTTTATCTAATTTTATTTATTTCGTTTAAATAAGCTGAACTTAATTAAATTATAAACATTTAGTTATATTTTAGACCTAGAGTCAAGACAATTATAACAGTTTTTCAGCTTTTTAAAGATTGTATATTTACATTTAAAATATTTTAAGTCTTTGGGCCTATAATTAAATCTATAAACTCCTTAAATAAAAATTAACAAAAGATTTTCTTGGAATTAAAATATACCTTATATTATTCTCACAATTTACTTATAAAACTCCACCATTTATGCCTTCTGAAAATGTAAATTAAATTACAATTTTATTATTAAAATTGAATGCCAAAGCTAGTATTTTTTATCACTGGATCGAAATATAAATAAATATCAAAGATTCTAGGCTTTTAAATTTAAGAGAAATCCATCAAACCTTATAAAACCTTGTAAAACCTTGTAATGTGTTATCAGAATTATAATTTTAAATGTCATAACAATTCTTGTACAACACAAAAACGTGTAATAGTAATTTTTATTTCTGTCTATAATATTATAAATATAAATAGGCAATGAAAACAGTAAATACTTTCTGTAAGGTGTGAAAGTTAATTTGTATCTATTCCATAATTTGGACTTAACATAAGATACATTTTAAAATTATTTCTTTGAATGTTTTTAAAGTAAAAGATAATATTTAAATATTTTAAAAGTTAATTTTGAATCTCCCAAAAATTATTTAATTACAATCTCGACTGTATCTATTCTGTGTTTTTTTTCCTGCCCCAACAGCATCGGCTCAATGTCAGTGCGTCAGTTCGTCAGTTGATCAGTCTGTCAGTGTCGCCGGGCCAAAGCGAGCAACGTCTCTCTCCCCAACACTTGGTATTTATGCCAATTAGTATGAAATTTCTTACGTGCCCGCAGACAGCCGCAGTCCAAGTCGCGATCCCAGATCCAGCAGCCAGCTCCAGCTCCAGCTCCAGCCGCGGAGCCTCCATCCTCGTCACAAGGCACCGGTGCTTCCGCTTAAACTGGTCCAGTTTCATTTCTTCGATTTCACCCTAATGCCGGGGCCCCGGCTACTGTTTTATACATACATATCTGCTCTCATACGCTCCTATATAATGCCTTCTTCGCCGATGTCGCTTATTGTCTCTCGCTCTCCGCGAGCTTAGCGCCATTTTTGTCGCGCTTTCCCAACTTTGGTTAATCTGCGGCCTTAAATCGCCTCGATCCGCGAATATTTTGTATTTAATTTGCTGCTTCGCTTCAGTGTCTTTCGGCTTGAAGTGTGTCTGCACTAAAAATTTCGCTTGAAAATGTCACTATCTCTGGCTTAGCGGCCTTCTTTATGATTAGTAAATGCTTGAATGTTGTAAGAAATTGGGTATGTTTTTTAAGGTATCAAAATTTAGTTTAAGAACTGTGTGTCTTTAAATAAAAATATAAAATAAAAACAAATAAATAAGCAAGACATAAGAAGCAGCCAAGTATGTGTTGTTTCAGAAGCGAGTCACCCACCCATTCCTTCATCAGTAACCGTTGCAGCCAAACAAAGCCTATTGAAGCCTTGATTATTAAATCATATTATTAATTATAAATAAAATATTTTGCAACATTAAGGTGATGTAAAAGATGTGTATAAATATCCACAGATATTTTGTAAGGAACAATTAATTAAATTAATCGGACCAATTCTCTAAAAATATATCGTTAAGATGACGATACTTTTGAGACTTGGAGATATGCTCTAAATTCAATTTATTATAAAAGTAAAATGTTAATTTCATAAAGTTTTAAGTGTATTGATTGTTAAAGAAACTGTCCGATTAATTCGGTAACAATATCGATATTAATAATTTATTAACAAATTAATCGAAATAATATAAAGGACTCTCTGAATATAGTCTAAAGTAAATAGAAGTTAAGTCAGAATAACTTCCTTGTATAACTAAATAAAGTAATATACTAATTAGGTAGTGATTTAATAATAGATAACAGCTTAAACAAACGCGCCAGTAATCGATATATATCGAAAAGAGGACCAAACTTCAAGCTATATAGTGTTCACTTTTAAAACTGAGAATAATGCCTTCAGTTTAGTTTATTCTAAAAGTAAAATTTCCAATTCATAAAATTTGAAGTGTTTTGATTGTCAAAGAAACTGTCCGATTAATTCGATTATAATATCGATTACACTAATAATTAATTGAAATATTGAGAAAGCTTCAATGACATAAAGTTCAAAGTAAAATGAAGTTAAGTCAAGATTACTTCTTTGTAAAACAAAATAAAATAATATACTAACTAGGCAGTGATTTAAGTACAAAAATCTCCACTTCAGAAACGCCCAATTAATCGAATTAATCGACACAGTGTCCTGCGAAATATGCCCAAGAAACCTGCGAACCAGCAGGTGTTTACTTTCCTGACACAGAATAACGATTTCTTTCCTTCAGCTTCGCTCCAATTAAGTTTTAAGTCGCACCCATGCTGACCGCAAGTCAGACAAATTTCGAAAACAATTTTCCGCCCAGCAAGTGTGACTCGTTAGGCGCTTCGCCAGCGGCGGCTGTGCTCGGTAATTGAGCAATTATTCATTCAAATGGATTGCCAATTTCGCCGACCAGCCCACAACAAGGCACAACACGGCACAGCGGCGGGCAGGAGCAGGAGGAGGAGGAGGAGGAGCAGGAGCACACAGTCCGCATCGGAGTCGGGTCCAATTTAGCGGATCGAACTGCGAGCTGCAATTGCGATTGCAATTATAAAACAATCACTTGTCCGGATAGGCGGCTCCCGGTCGCCACCTTTAACGGCTGCCCATTATTTTCAGCATCCTCCTTGCCTTCCCTTCCTGGTCTTGTAGTCCTCCTCCTTTACTCTGCTTTTTTTTTTGGGGCGGCGTCCACGCAAATTGTGCTTACTTAATAAGTCGTACAACCTGCTAATGTGAGCAATTTACCAAGGGAACGCGCTCCACCGTCTTCGGGACAGGATCCACCAGCCAGCAGCCACCAGCCACTGTGGTGCACCGGTTCCTGGCCCGTATTTTCTGTGCGCACATTTTCTGTGCATTTTCTGTGGATTTTCTGCGCATGCGCGCAGGCCCCGCGATGGCAATCTGCAAATAGCCCCGCGTGTGTGAGTGCGCACAATAAAAAGGTGCGAGCTTAAAGAATTTATGGGCCAGCCACGGCCGATAAGCCAGGCGAATAAAATAAAATAAATAAGAGAGACACACACAGAGAGAGAGAGAGGAAAAAATACAACAAACTAAAGGACAGCGCACCTAATTATTATAAATAAACCAATCGAACAATAAAGATCTGCGGCCGGGCCAAACTTTCCACGAAACGGTGCGCGCACAGTGGCCATAAGAACTTAATCGCAAATGAGATTCCAATGGGGGCCAGGACGCAAGTCCCGAAACCGAAACGGAGGCAGCGAAACGGAGGCTCAAGCCGGCAACGCCATCGATAACACAATCGATGATGAGGCGGCTCCCAGCTCTACTTAGAGGAGCTGGATCCCCAATCCCCATTCCCAAATCTGCAGCCGAATCCAGGCTAACAAGCGGTTTGATGGCCAAGTCGGCTGGATTAATCGCTGACATGGTCCGGGGGAAATTCCGGCTGGGCGGAGGGGGATACAGCTCCCAAAATGTCCACGGGTTGCACCGGGAAAAATGTTTATAAAATATAACTATGAATAGCGACTAGAATTCGGGAGTGAAATAATTCCCAAAAACTCGAAAAATACCTCCTTTGACTAGGATTTCCAACTGGTGGTTGGCACTCTGGTACTTGATTTAATTTATAAAATATTATTAAAATATTATTATTAAATACTCCCTATATTGAATAAAACCTTTATTAATGGTAATTATCACTCATTATACTTTAAATATTATTTAAATAATATCCTTTTTATCACCTATACTATAAATCAATTTCTCTCCCAATTTAAATACCATAAGCTTGCTTTATTTCTTCAAGTGCAAGTCCTTGGAGCCGCCGATAAGGCGCTGACGTAGTTAAACATATTGTAATTGCTGCGATGCCACAAAACGGGTTTCCATCGAGGTGCACGGTCCACGCGGTCCACGGTCCATGGTCCGCTGTCCGCCGTACCGGTCCCGGTCATTGTTTTTGGAGTGGCTTCTGTATCGGTCGCAGCATCAGATTACCACTCTATGTGCAGACAAAGGCGCAGCATCATTCAGCCAATAAATGGAAGGCGTCGTTGTCGTCCTCTGTCCTGCGATCCCCATTCCGAAGCTCCATGCCCCATCCAGCCCCCCTCCTTGGCTGCTGTCGTCATGGCCTTTGATTTTTGTGGATCAGGAGAACACAGCACGGTAGCCGTTCGATAATTTGCTATGGCATTCCAAGTGTATGTCTCCTTATCCGCATGTCAATCAAGCTCCTAATTATTCGCCGAATGCAAAAGATAATTGGGGCCCGTCGTTTTTTCGGGGGCTTTCGGGATTCTGGGATCCATTTCAATATGAAATATATTTCAAGCGAGACGGGAAAGGCAATTATGACAAACTCACGAAAATCTGATGATGGGTTCTTTCGTTCCTGCAGCAAGTGGCATCCAATTAAGGCGAAGGGAATAAATAAACGAGCTGGGGATAAGCTGGAGCAGATAATCCAGCAGCTTGAGTTGGAGGGGGAATATTATGCAGTACAGGAATATATAAATATAAGGGGTTTCTTTTGTTATTAAAAGGGATATATTAGGAGGTAACAATATTTTTGGGGTTTGTTTTTTAAAGGCTAAAAGGCTAATTATACCAGGTTTTATCTTAATTATACATTGAATAATTGTAAATAAATAAATTAATATATGTATTGTTATATTTATTTATACAAACAATAAAATTCCACTTGGAAATGATATTAATATTATTATTTAAGTATTCTTTTACATATTATTTATTTTCGCACACACATTCTCTTTTAAAAGTAAGATCTTTTAATTAATAATCAATCAGCTAAAATCATAGGCAAAGCACGAGCCTTAAGTAATTATTACAATATTTATTTAAGCCAAAATGTATCTAAAAAAATACTCTTATAAATTTACTCTTAAAATTAGGGCTACAAAAAGTATAAACATTGTATCTCAACACAGTTCAAGCTTTCTCAGTTCACAAAACCCTCTTGTTATCAGTCAAGAGCTGAGATAGCATTATCTTTCATCTTTATCAATAAAAACTGATTTTTGCTTTACTAACCTAGATTCACCAATAAAATTAAACCATTTTACGTTTAGCTATCAATTGTGAATAAACTACAAAACTGAACTGATCGTGGGCAATTAATTTGTTTTAAAGAATTTATTTTATGCAATTATAAATAATAGAATTTGGTTCTTTATAACCAGTAATTAAATGGCCTTTTTAGCAGCTTTATGGCAGTGAGTGGCAGGTGAGCCTCTGACTTTCAGCTAGTAAGTGGTTTATTAGCTTAGAATTAAAAACTTCCTTTCGCCAATTTGTTGATACCCTTTAGTGACTTGCAACAGATATTAGGTAAGCATTTGGTTAAGACAGAAATTTAGGTATATTAATTTAAAAATAGTAACATATAAATAAACATTTTTGCACTAAGAAAATACCTAGTTATTTATGATTGCGTAGTTAATATAATTTATAGGAAACTTGCTGCTCAAATGGGCTTAAAAATAATACATAATACTTATAAATAAATATTAGAACCTATAGCTTGAAGGGTATCTATTAGTCCGAACTCTTATCTTAAGATGACATGACTTTACAGCCCCTTTCGGCCGCGTTAACGGCAGCTAATTCATTTGGCATCGCAGCAGGTTTCCACCTGCCTCTATCTATATATATTCACTATCTGTGAGTGGTAATCACATGCTGGGAAACGCATTGCGCTGGTTCACATGATCGCATATTGGTCTAGGTCCTGTCTTCCTGGCCATTCGCATATACACGGGAAAAAAAATGAGAATTATATTACATAGGAACATATAAATTAGAGAAATCTTCTTGAAGATTTCACTCAAAAACAAAATATTCTTAAACAAAAGCAAGGGATTGTGATAAACGGTTTTTTTGGACATGCCCAGTGACCAATTACTGGACTTTCCCCGCTTTGCATGCAATGTACAAGCAAAGCAGCCACAAAAGCTTATAAGTTCCACCCAAGAGAGAGAGTTAGAGAGCTTTGCATTTAATCTCTCCGAGCGGAATTACACGACAGAGACCGCACTTTTAAGCTTTCTGTCCTTTAATTTAATTAATAAATACATAAAGTAATTATAGCAGTGTAGCCTCCAAAGTGTAATGAAATCACACATAGACGTTGGAAAATGAAACTGCGATTGCAGTCGGGGAAAAATCGCCGGAAAGGGGAGCTGCACAGACATGGAGACCATCGAGAGACCAGCGACCATCGACACTTTGTACGTTGTTGTGTAAAACGATTGGCGCGTTAATCAACGTACAAATTTCCGACTTATATGGTTAGCGAATTAAATCGTTCCCCCGAGAGGCAGCTACCAGCCACCGGCCTTCCGATCCGGCCGATCCGAATCCAGGTCCGGGCCCAATCCGAATCCCGAGCCTGGTCAGCTGTCTCAATGACAGCTCGGCCGATTAGAACTGGAGCGATAAATTATACAATTGCCATGCGTGCGAACTGCAAAGAGAGAGGATCTCGGAGGATCGGATCTCGGTTCGGGAGCAGCAGAGCTACCATATCGAGCTCCCGAGATTCCCCCGGCTCGTTGTCGCCGCCGGTTGCGCCGATGACAATTACACTGATTACATTAAATATATGAGGCCCATATTGGGGGGGCCCCAGTGCCTCGGGGAGTGTTAACTGTTTGCCTCTCTAAAAGCCAAGAAATAAAATAAAATAAAAAAGTGGCTGCCAAGCGTAATTTGTGCAATTTGCTGCCCCTTCAAGTATGCAATGCGACTCGTTGGAACCGAAAACCTCACGAAAACTATGCAAATTAGCAGGGTACGGGTTATGAAGGGAATACAGAACTTTAGGTACCCTAAATATTTACTTAATTATGTATTTTTCTAAAATCTACAACAGTTTAGACTACTTTTCAAGTACTTTATCTTAGTTTGCTTCGAATACTTGGGATCTTTTTATCAAATTAAATAGAACAAAAATATTTAGAGTAGTACGAATTGCATTATTAAGGAAAAGGTAATTATTTGTTATAATATGTAGAATATTATTTCTTCTTTTATATTTAATACCAGAAAGGAAAACGTAAAAGTTTATAATTTAAAAGAAATTAAAAAGTGAAACTAAAATAGGAAATATTTTATAGAAGGAACAATTGATTTAAATAAACATTGTTTTTCATATTTTTAAATAATTTAAGTGTACAAATTAAACTGCTTTAAGTGAGAGCCAAATATTTACTATAATAACTACTTATAATAACTACTTATTCACTCAAAATAAATTTGGTTTACCAAATAGAAATATGCATTTATACTATACTATTTCCTATAGTTTTCTTAACCCCAATCAAACGCCTTAAATGCTGAATTAAAACAAAGCCTATACTATATACCAAACTCTGACCTATTTGCAATCCAAATCGCGTTACCCCAAATACCCTAAGTTCGGAATAAAGAAATCGACAAACCTGCATTCTTCGACTTACAAACGGCTGCTAATGTTGTTGTTGTTTTTTTTTTTTTGTGTTATGACCTGTGTGCAGTTTGTTTAAAATTCTTGTGGCGCGGCATGAAAAATCAATTATGTTAGTTGAACTCTCCAAGCTAAACGCTAAACAATTGCGCATAATTACGAGCGTTGCGTTTTGGGGCAGACCGAAGGCGAAGCGAAACCTGCATTGCCTCAATTTGAGGCATTTGCATAAGAGAAGGGGTGCCTTTTGGGAGAGGGGGGGTTCACAAACAAGAAAGAACAACAATTAAGGTTCCAAATGGCAAAAGTTAATGACCGAACAATTGAGGAAATTCACGTAAATGACTTTCGGGGGGGATTAGAAAATGGGCGCATTGAGAAGGAATTCAGGAAATGCTTGCCCGGGAATCGTTTATACTGCAGACATTTCCATTGAAAATATGAGAAACGGAAGCGATTTTTGAAGGAAAGTCAATCGTACATTGTCGGGGAAGAAATTGTTTCATATTAAATAAATAATTACAAAAAATAATTAGAAATAAAACAAGTAAAACGAAGAAGAAAATAAATACGATAAGCAGGTAATTTATTTTATTTGTAAGCCAAAGAAAAACTGAAATTAAATAAGGAAAACAAGCCGATATTCCTTATTTTCATCATCCCAAAAATTCATAAAAACTAAATTTTTTTGAAATTGTTTTGTTGGAGATTTTGACTTTATTTTGAGTTTATTTTAAAAGAGACCCCTTTGACCCTTTCGCCAATCAAAATTCAGGAAATTTGCCTACTCAAATTTTCAGTACTTCCGCCCGAAATGCACAGACACAGCACCAGCGCGTACGAAATTGAATTTCCCGCCGCAGTTATCCCGCTTCAAACTCAGCGCCAAGTCTCGCCGCCTATCGACCTTTGCCACCGATAATCATATCGATAGGTATCGCAACGCGTTTCGCAACACTGGCCTGTCGCCCCATCATTAAACGAACCGATAGCGATAGCCATCGCCGCCTATCGATAGCCGCGACGACGACGAAGAAGGAGGAGGAGAAGCAGAGGAGAAAAACAAAAAACCAATTGTGAAAAAGTGTAAAGTTCGGGCAAAGAATCGTAGGAAAAAGTCTGGCGCAACAAGCACGGGCCCAGGAAAGCGCTGAAGAGAGAGAGGGAGAGAAACGAAAGACGAAGCCACCACCTGCCGCCGAGCCTACCTTTTACCTTTTACCTCCTTACCTTTTCAATCTGATATATTTTCACACACACACACACACGCACCACGCACACACACCTGCGCAAGTACACTGTCACCAATCCGCTTGTTGTGCTGCGTCCTCTGGTTTGTTTTTTGCGAAATCGAAAGACGAAGGCCACACAACAAATGCGTGCGGCGGCGAGAAGATATAGCAACTGAGAGCGCAAACGCGGTTGGATTGGCAGCGGGGGAAGAGCGCAGCGGAACTGGAACTGCAAGCGCCAGGCGGGCCACATATTGCCGAGTCACGCGGGATCAGCAGACAGTTACAATGTCCATGCGCACGAAGGTTCTGGGTCTGGTGGACGTGATGATGCGCGTGCCGCCAGTGATGGTCATCGATGAGATCCTGAAGATCGGCATGGGCCTGCCCACGCGGCTCTATCCGGAGAAGACGTCGCCGTCGTCGTCCGCCGAGTCCCCGCCCCAGACAGATGCCTCCGCCATGGATGCCGACCAGGATCCCTTTGCCAGCATCAAGGCCTTCTTCGGCCTGGGCGGTGGCGATGCCATGGCGGCGGCCACCACTTCGGCCGCCGTTGCCGCCCAGGAGGCCCTGGAGCGGAGCATCGAGAATGCCTCAAGATCGGCGCAAACGGATGGCTTACTCAGCTCCGGTTTCAATTCGCTGATGGACCAGCTGGCGCACGACGAGACGCTATCGGATGTGCTCAGCATCACCACCGTCAAGTTTGTCATCTGCCTGTTTGGTGAGTCAATGTCCTGGGGCTTTTGGGGGGTTTCCCTACATGAACACGTCACTCCATTGGAGAGGCGGTCAAGGTGCGACTTAGTGGCCTGCTTTCAACTCTGTTAGTTCAGCAAGTAGGTTCCCAAGAGCTGGGATATGGTAATTTGGCAATAAATAGGTTCCAACTTGACATAGTTCTTGGACAGATGTGCCCCAGAAATCGGAATAAGTTTAAATTAATTCTTAAAAGACTTAATTGTAAGGTAATTTGATTTTCCTTGTATGGTATTTGTAGCATACTTTTAGACTCCATTTAAAATGACTTCAAATTCGTAGAAATTTCCTTAGAATCCCTCTTTATTTAGTCATAAGTTAAAGCCTTTTTCCAAACTCATAAGTATTTAAAACATTTGTTAATAAGATCCTACTTGCATGTTGTAAATTAAGGAAAATAGAAAAACGTAGTATCTTTCAAAGCCTATGATTATTAATGATTATAATTCTAGCAAAAGATACACTAAATATTCAATTCTCTTAACCCTTTATTAATTCCTAATTTATTTACTTCTCAACTTTTAAACAAAATCGATAAAAACTCCTTGATTATAAGCACCGGCAAAGGTTCAATAGATTGGTTATTTATGCATATAATCAAACAGACAGACATATATACATACTTACTTCTAAAACCCCTGACGTGGATGAAAAACGAAAACGAAAGAACTGTTTGGAATGGCTTGCACATGGTACTTTCTCGCCTAATCACTATGACTGCTGCTGAAAATAAGCTTAAGATAGCAGAAAATTGTACCCAATCATGGTTATACTTTTTAAATGTAGAGAGAGGTCTTTTATCAGTAGAAATTAATAGATTAAAATAATGATAATGAGCTTAGATAGGTCAGGTAATGGCAGGTGATAGGGAAGTAAACAAAAGTTCTGTTAATAAAAATATAATATAGAATTGATACACTTTAAATGTTAGGTGGCGACCGTGAAATGCAGAATGTGAACTCTTTCCAGCAATTACTTCGCAAAATACTTAATAAGTTTAATAGAAATATATGAATAAGTATATTCAAGGTATTCTTTTAATATTTTTGCACTATATATTGATATGGTTACATTGATAATCATTAGGTATAGTACTTCTAGATACAATTGCAATTTTTGCAAATATATTTAGAGGAAGACCTCGCTCTTACACTCAAGTTTTCCCCGGAATTAGAAAAACAGCAACGTAAATACAAGCCAATCCAATTTATTTGAAAGTTCATTGCTTGCGACCCGCACTGACGAAAGCACTGAGAATTCCAAGGGCCGCTTATCGCGCGCGTACTTTGACCGCCTATAAAAACCACCCAGATCCAAGCCACTGCGCAGCACTTGACTGATTCATCGCCTCCTACCTATTGCAGGCTTCCTCTCCGCCGCTTGCATCTTCATGCTATGGACCCGCCACCTGGTGATGGTCTACATGTTCCTCACCTCGCTCGGCCTCACCTTTCTCTCCTACTGGTCCAATGTGAGTGCCCTGGCGCTGATGGAGCGCAGCCCGTGCATACTAGAGGACCTGATGTCGCTGAACACCACGAGATTACTGGACTCGGGCGGGGTGGTCATGTCGCTGGCCCCGCACCTGATGGCCCAGTGGTTCATGGGCATGCTGTTCGCCTACATCCATCTGGGTCCAAGGTTTGAGATGCTCCAGAAGTCGATGCCCATCATATTTGCTAGTCCCATTCTGGTGGCCATGCTGCCGCTGCCACCGAAGATGGTGCAGCAGCTGCCCGTGGTGGCTGGATTTACGCCCATTATCCTGACGATGATAACGCTGATGCACAGCGCCATGGAGGCGAGTCGGACGGTGTACAACGGGTATCAATATGCCATGAATTTCGTGTCCAACTTCGGCCTGTCCGCCCTCATCGAGAACGAGTGGCAGCGCCTGAATGTGCCCAACGTGCTGAGGGTTTTCTGGACCATCAGGTGAGTGCGAATGGGGAAGAGTTCTCGAATGGTGACTAATCCCAACCCCCTGCCCGCAGAATCATTCAAGGCGGCTATGCCCTGGCCACGGCGGAAACCGAGGAGCCCCTGGAACTGATGCCAGCCACCGAGAAGCTGCTCGTTGATGGCTGCGAAACGCTCACCGCCGTGCTGGGCATGACCGGCGTCATCTCGATGATTTGCCATTACATTGGTCGCGGCTTCCAGTGGTATTTGCTCACCTACGACAACGACGAGGAGAAGTCACTGGGCACCGTATCGGCGGTGCTCTTCTACATCTTGGCACTGCAAACGGGCCTGACCTCCTTATCGCCGGACAAGCGCTTCGTGAGATTGTGCCGGAATCTGTGCCTGCTAATGACCGCCTTGCTGCACTTTCTCCACAACATCGTGTCGCCCATTCTGATGTCGCTGAGTGCGGCGCGAAATCCCTCAAGGAAGCGTCACGTTCGCGCTCTAACCGTCTGCGCTTTCTTGGTGGTAATGCCCGTTTCCCTGCTCTACTACCTCTGGTCACAGCGATCCATTTCCACCTGGTTGCTGGCGGTTACCGCCTTCTCTGTTGAAGTTATCGTTAAGGTGAGTCTGCTCTTTGTATATGATGAGGGTATTCACTTTTTTAGAGTCACCAAGTGCATATTATTAAGAACTTTTTATTTACTAAGAGACCGTAAGCCATAGGTTATTTTTAAGCCGCATTTTTCGTACTGGACCTAGCGCTGGGTACAAGTTCTGTTGGAATAGAGACAGAGAGAGTGCGCTTTAAAGCCAGTCGCTTCCTTGTAGTCGGTTTCTTCTATCGAAAGAGCGTAACACGAAAGGTTTTGCTGAGGAAACTCAACCTAAGATTAAAACTAAGAATATCTTGCCACAGAGACAGAGAGAGAGAGCGCTCCAGAGCCAGTCGCTCTCTTGTAGGTGCTCTCTTGAAGTCGCTCTCTGCTATTGAAAGAGAGCAACACTTAAGGCTTAGCTGAAGACACTCAACTTAAGATTAAAAACTAAGAATATCTGGGCATAGAGACAGAGAGAGTGCGCTCTAGAGCCAGTCGCTCTCTTGAAGCCGCTCTCTGCTATCGAAAGAGCGTAACACTGAGGACACTCAACCTAAGATAAAAACAAAGAATATGTTATCTGTTCAAAGTTTATTACAAACAACATTAATTATGCATTATTATTATTATTTTCCTCCCTCCAGGTGCTCGTTTCACTGGCCACATACACGCTCTTCCTCCTGGACGCCCGCCGCCAGTTCTTTTGGGAGAAGTTGGACGATTACCTGTACTACGTGCGGGCCTTTGGCAATTCGGTGGAGTTCTGCTTCGGCATCTTGCTCTTCATAAACGGTGCTTGGATCCTAATCTTCGAGTCGGGTAAGTAGTAGTGGCACTAAGCATTGAGTGAACGGTGGATGAGTCATGGCCGCTGGCCATTGGCGCATCCAGACATATGTGTTCCGCGTCCGTCCAGCATTTTCTGTTCTCTGTGTGCATGTAATTTTTTTTATTTGGTTGATTTTTTTTGTGTACCGATAACTATAACTTGATAGCCCAAAATGCTACAGGCGGCGCCATCAGAGCGATCATGATGTGCATCCATGCCTACTTCAACATTTGGTGCGAGGCCAGGGCGGGCTGGTCGGTGTTCATGAAGCGCCGCTCGGCCGTCCACAAGATCTCCGCCCTGCCGGAGGCCACGCCCGCCCAGTTGCAGGCCTTCGACGATGTCTGCGCCATTTGCTACCAGGTGAGATTGCCAACCAGGGATTATAGGCAAAGTAGACCCAATATTCTCGTCGTATTTTGCAGGAAATGTACTCGGCAAAGATAACGCGGTGTCGCCACTTCTTCCACGGCGTCTGCCTGCGCAAATGGTTGTACGTGCAGGATCGTTGTCCTCTGTGCCACGAGATTATGATGTATACGGACAAGGCGGAGGATAATGCCCAGGAGACGGAGCCAGTTGCGGCGGCGCAGGCCGAGCAGCCATTGAGGCTTTATCCACGGGATGTGAGTACTGGATGGCAGTAGGGAGATCCCTTTTAATTACTAAACCACCCCTCTCTTACCCCGCTCAGGATGGCAACAATGCTGGCGGAGCGCCACGTCGTTCGCCGGAGCGAGCTGTCCACGATGTGCCGGAGCCGGCCAGCACTTCCACGAACGCAGCAGCGACGGCAGCAGCAGCAGCAATGATTGGAGCCGAGGCTGCGGCGGTTATTGTGGAGTCGGCAGCTGCAGTGGCGGCGGTCGCGACCGCCGGAGGAGCGAGCAGTGCCAGTGTCAGCGCCAGCGGTAGCAGTGCCGGCAGCTACATGAGCACTGCATCCGCCCAGCCGCCACCTCCAACGGCCACATCGGCGGCAGCGGTGGCCACGGCGGCGGCCAGCAATACCACGCACATGTTCCGGATGTCCCAGGACCAGCAGTAAGCGGGGGAACACTCTGCGTACCTTCTTTAACTTCTAATATATATTATGACCACAACCCGGCGATCTTCTGTGTGTTAGAGTGTACTTATGTAAAAATGCGAATGCTTCTCTTCTGTTCCCCTTCAAGAGCTC
Source organism: Drosophila baimaii (assembly GCA_018874675.1). NCBI lineage: Eukaryota > Metazoa > Arthropoda > Insecta > Diptera > Drosophilidae > Drosophila > Drosophila baimaii. The sequence goes on along the minus strand of JAEIIU010044689.1, from coordinate 70,891 downwards.
TCTCTCTCTCTCTTCTTTCCTATCCCACGAAGACACACTCCACGCACCCTTCACACACAGAGCACACACACTACACACCCTTCGATCCTCATAGGCAACAGACATTACGTATAAAAACACGACGCAGCCATGCTTAAATTAAATTAAATTATATACCATGCATATAAAATAGCGCGCGCTGAACGAGATGATGAGACGATAGTTGAACCAGAGATCTATGTACTACGTTAAGTTTATGGTAAAAAGTTGATCCAAAAATGTTGAAAAACACAAACAAAAAAAAGTAGCCCTAAACAGTGTAAAAAAGAGCCCATCAGCAAAGAGAATAGAAGCAAACAAAACGAAAAACAAATAAAAAACAAAAACATTTTGTGGTGAAGTCTGAAAATGATTTAATCAAGTTACCAAGTAAAAAAAAAAACTAGTTAAAAACATAAACACGAAATCAACAGAGATGAAAAAAGTATAAGCAAACGATAACTTTTGCTTTGTATAATTTTGTAAATGTAAAAAGAAACTTGAATAAGCAAAAATCATTGTTTTGTTTTTTTTTATTTAAATTACACCTATGTACGTTTATTTAGATTTAATGTAATTAAACGAAAAAGAAGCGGAAAATACAGAAAACAACAAACAAAAAATAGTCTAATTTAAGCGAAAACACACAGAAAAAACAATTGTGTAGACTTTTTTGACTAGAGACTTGAGGGTGGTATAAGCAAAGACGCTGGAATTACTAAGATGAGTAACGACCATACATTTGGCTGTGCCATATGCAAGCATTTTTGCTGTTCGTGATGAAAATTGCGTTCTCTTCGCTCGCACAAAGTTCAGAGAGTAAAAGTGTTAAAAAAGAATACGCTTGCATGTGTGTGTACAGATGAAGAATGCGTGAGAACACAGTCGTATGCTGCCTACTAGAGATTGTACCCAGCGCTGGGTCCAACCTGTGCAAAATAATCGTATGGCATTTTAGTAATTAAAGCGTCATTGGTAAAAGGTATTCTCTTCGGGTTTAGATAACAATATAATATCAACAATGCGTTTCGGAGATGTAAGATAATATTAAAAAATATTCAGAAAAAATTATTGAGTTTATTTCGTCATTCCAGGGCCTGGGATGAATGCACAATGGCGCATAAAAACAATGTAGGCAAATTTTAACGTAGCCTATGCCTACTTTTAACTCATATTCATGGATACCTTATAGCTCCAAAACGCACTCTATGTTATAGTCGTATATCCGCGCTTTCAGTTAAAAATCAAATCATTATAGTTGCGCAGCAGGTGGTAGGGTGACACCCGGCAACAGGTGGTGGTACGGACCACGGTGATGCGATCAGCACGTTCAAAATTGGCCTTGACCGTCTCATAGTAGCGACCATCGCTGGAAATGGAAAGGAATTTTAATTAAGGAATAAAGTTCATCTATAAATTTAAACCCAACCCAGTCCTTACCTGAGGACCATGCATCTCAGCTTCAGGCACTTGACACGCAATATATCGATGGCTTTCTGGCTTTTGTCGGAGAAACGCAAGTTATCCGGATCCCAGCGCAGTTCCAGGCGCTCCAAATTGCCACAACTGGAGGCAATGGTGTCCATCAACTGATCCACATGGATGTTCACGCCCAGTTTCTCGGCAGTGCCCATGACAATGATCCTAAGAGGGGGTCATGGGTTTAGTTATTGAAATCATTTAAATAAATAATATATTGACGTACTTGCAGTTGCCCAACAGCGGCAGGATGCTCATCCACAACTGGTCCGTGATATGGGGCATTCCCGAGAGACAGCAGGCGCTGAGCTGGAGACCATGACGCTGCACGAACTTGAGCAGACCCTCATCCGTGATGTTGTCCGAGGAGTCCAGGTCCAGGGAGATCAGAGATCTATCATGGATAATTAGATTAAATAAGGTAAGGCTTAGTAGGATTATCATTATCACCTCGTAACGCCCGACTCCATCCACTGCTTGAGCACGCTGTCGTTGAATCCATTGATCTGTCCGGCGGACAAGAACTTGAGGCTAGGAATCCTGGTCAGCATATCCACCAGGCACTCGGTGGACAGGTCCGTGGCCGTGATATCCAGCTCCTGCAGAGCGCACTTGTCCCACTCCGCCTGCATCACGAACTCGGACTTCAGGCTGGTGCCGTTCATCAGCAGGCAGGTCAGGCGCTTGGATCTCTGGATGAGGGTCTTCAAAGTGGATCCGGTGACCTTGTTGCAAAAGTTCACGGCCAGGCACTCCAGCTGGATGCAGTTGGAGCTGAAGGCGTCGATGTGGGAGTCGTCGATGAAGTTGATCCCATACAGATTGATCACCCGCAGATTGGGTGTGGCCGACTTCAGCTTGTGGACGTTGATGACCTGCAGGAAGCATGAATGTAAAAGATACAAATCGTTCTCTAGATAATAATGGATAGTCCACCTCGTAGATCTCCTCCTCCTCCTCCTCGCACTTCTCGTAGGTACCAATGAGATGCAGCACCTCGAGGCCGTTGATGAAGTTGTAGATCTTGCGCATGAAGCCCTCCATGAAAATGACCTCCGACAGGCAGATGCACATGTACCGGAGTTTGGTGGGAAAGGCCTGCATCTCGCTGAAATCGTGCAGTTGCATAGCTAAAAAATATAATTACATTAATTCTTGGATATCAAAATCCGCGTTTAGTTACCCGTGGAGAAATCCAGCAGCATGTGCGTGAGATTCGGGCACTTGGCCGACAATTCGTGGAGCACCGTATGCGTGATGAGCTCGATGGGCAGCTCAATGTACCGCAGGGTGGGACCGAATCTCACGGATATCAGTTGAAGCAGCATCTCCAGGGAGCCAACATGCAGCCCTGAGACCTCCGGCCGCAGGGACACATTCTTCCAGAGGCGCGTGTCGTAGGCAATCGAACGCCATCGGCGACAAATCCGGGCCAGGCGGCAAATCTCGCGATGCGACAGATACGAGAAGATGTGCAGCAGCACCTTGTCGGGCAGCTTCTCGATGGTCTGAGGTTGACAAAAACATATATTTTGGGTACACGGAGAAAATGCATAAATATAAATATAAATAATTTGAAGACCCCTTTTCTATATCTTATACATATATCATCAAGAAAGATGTCCTCGAGATATTGGTGCATAGTTTCCGCCTGATTAACTTTCAGTGCACATTGATTCCACTCTTAATCTCTTTTTCTCTGGCATGTCTGCCTATATGTTATCACAACTTTTTTGTATTAATTCGTTCATATACTTTTGTAGATATTTCTCTTTCGCTGGGGGCGCCTTTCTCTCCCAGACAAAGAGCGGGGAAAAAGTAAAATATATCTTGACCACTCATAGAACCCGTACCGTATCGGCAAAAGGGCTGCGAACTGTGCCATCCGACAGATAAACCTGCGAGGCCTCGACGGCCAGCTGACCCCAGATATCCGTGGAAATATCCATCCCTCAGTTCAGGTATTGCACTTGTATATAGAATTGATTCGAAAGCACTTGCTTATATAAAATATATATTGATTTGAATAGAGGAACACCACGCGTTTTCCGGCCTGCCAGCTGAATGTCCGTCGGACTGAGCTACTTTCGCGCTACTGCGAGTAGGAGATCCCCTCGAGATCGCATCGGATTCTCCAAAAGACCGACCCGCCGCCAGGCAATCGACTCAAGAGAAAAACAGGTGCCTATTAATAGACGAGCGCTAGTAACGATGGCATCAGAGAGTTGAGAGACCAGCCTCGGAGCCATCATCAGCTGTTCGCAGGCCCGCACTACTTACGCACTCTCCCAGAACAACCCAACCACCGAGTCTCGTCCACCAAGAAATATGTAAGGTATTCTGCTATATACACTGAGGTAAGATCGATTTTGTACACAATTTCAATAAGAATATAAACGTGTGGAAAATCTCATTGAAATCAAATTTCTTGAAAATCATAAAAAGTGTGTAGGAGCTTGGAATCACTTGAATATGCCTTGAAAAGTATGATATACAGCTTAAATTAAATACAAAATTGTCTAAAAGTATGCAATGAAATAATTCGTTTATTTTATATTTTTTTAAATTTCCACAATAATTTGCCTGACTTCCCTGAGACGTTAACCCAATTTATTCTAGTGTACCCGTTGGTATATGTATAATAAAACGTTTTGTTTGTTTGCCAAGTTTTCTATATATACTCCACCGATCGGCCGGGTTTGTTTTGTTTACTATATAGTAATTGGACTGCACTCACCAGTCGCGTTTTTCCCGCCGCATTGGGATCGTCGCGTCCTCCGATCGCCTGCGATGAGGTTTGCGCTGCCAAAACATTCCAATTATCCATGGCGGGCACTCACCAAACTCTCGGATCGGATCGGATCGGATCAGCCGGGATAGTGTCTGTGGTGTGATGTATTCTTGTGTCTCTGGATCCGGGCGATTCTGGTTCTATCTACCGGTGCTAACTCTATAGGGAATATGCAGGCGAGCGCCGGTTTGTGTATTGTGTTGGCGTCTATAAGTAGCACAAGCAGTTCATTCATGAGATCTACGATCTGGTGAGTCTTCTCCATCTGGTTACGGTGAGATGTATTCGACGCAGATGCGGCATTTTAGCTAGCCGTCTTTGTTTATTCAAAAATATTATATGTAATAAAACTATCCTAAGCAGTTCTGCCCAAGAAGTCTGCTGGATTTAACAATTGCTCCTATGGTCAGTGCTTTCTTGTTTTATAAACTGCTTTCAGTACGTGCTTTTCTCTTAAAATATTTGGTATAAGATATGAAAGGACATTTTAAGTAACTGAGTATATTGTTTCATTAAATTAAACTGTCCTAAGCAGTTCCCTGGATTCAATCACTGCTTGAGAAGCCGTTGCACTGCTTACATAAGCAAACTTCTTTGGCCACTGCTTACTTGATCTGCAATCTGGTGAGGCTTCTTCGTCTAGATACATTCGACGTAGAAGCGGCATTTTACCTGTCTTAGTTAATCCAAAAATATTATAATTAATTAAACTATCCTAAACAGTTCTGCTAAAGAAGTCTGCTGGACTTAACAACTGCGTATTTCAGTACATGCTTTGCCCTTAAAATGTTTGATATAAGATATGATAGGAAATTTCCAGCAACTAAGTTAATTGTTTCATTAAATTAAACTGTCCTAAGCAGTTCCTTGGATTCAGCCACTGCTTGAGAGGCCTTTGCACTGCTTTGCAAACTTCTTAGGCCACTGCTTCATTGAATTCCTAGAGCTTTTCTTAATTAGTAGATTTGTTAGTAATATATATTCCTAATCATAGCCTCTGCTCGCCGCTTTCTAAATGAAGGAACAATGCAAGCAAAAAGCCAAAATAGAAGCAATTCGTTTTAAATGTCTAAAGAAGCACATCACACATAATTACCCATTTTATAAATAAATCAAATCAAATTATTAGACACTCTACAAATACATATTAATGCAAAAAGAAAAGCCATTAATTAATTACTTGTTGCCTTGCCGTGACTTGCAGTCAGTTCGTTAAAATAAAGCGAATTTTCGGCGCTGTCAAATTATGCAAAATGTATCTTATGTACACTGAGTTTTCTTGCTTTATGTTATTCATCTTTTAATTTGCGAGTACACATCAAAAATTTGTTGTACCCTTTGCCTGCGTTATTTATAGGCCTTTCGCCTGGCTCTGGTCGCAAATTTGTGAGGTTGCAACGCCCCGAAAATCGTCGAAAAATAATGCAATTTCGTAACTTTTGCCCGACAGTGTCGCGGAAATACTTGGCAAATTGCAATGATTGCTTTCACTTCTTCGCTGGCAAATTACTTGCAAATTGGCTGCAGGTATCCGGCGGATATCGGTCGATTCTGCGGCATTTACAAGGGCGATCTATCCCGCGTTCCGCGTACTTGACGGCTCCACAACTCTCTGGCGACTGAGGAAACTCAGGCGTCCGCGAAAAATGGTCAGCAGAATGCCAAAATCCGTTCGGCTAGTTGGTCGGACCGCTCCGATCCCCCATGGAGGGGTTATTCGGGGGCGATCTCTAAGCGAAGAGCAGCGGAGATAGACAGATGTAACATGCATACGTTGCTCTGATGGCGTCCGGCCAAAAAAAGGGCAAATTATGGGGTGTGGCAGAAGGGGGTTTTCATTTTCATATGGATTCAAGTGCAAAAAAAGAGAAGCACGTGTATATTGAATTGAACTAGTTTTTATTTTAAAGTAAAAATACTTCAATGAAAGTTTTAATTTCCTAATGCGAAAGATAGCTAATATAAATGTATATGTCAAATAGGGTTGTTTTTAACGCTTATAACGCTAGTTGTTTTTTACGTTCTAAGGAGTTAAATTTAGGTAGGGGATCCGCATTCGATCTCCCAACACGATAAAGTCCTTGAATCTAATTATTAAAAATGGTGACTATGTAACGTAACAACTTTTAAAAGAATTCTATCCATATCAACAAGCAATGGACATGGCAGTTGTAAAGTATTTTGAACTCACATGAAATCACTTATTCCTTTTATACTCTGAAATAAATATGTTTTAGAATGAAATTAAATAAAATGTTCCAAGTTTTGTTAGGCGATTTTTTAACTGTATATTTCCGAAAGATTAAAATCGATTTATTAAAAAGCGAAGCTTAAGTAACTGCGCCTAGATCCTATTCACGAAACTTGTGGGATTCAAGAATTCGAATGCCAAACTCCTTGTTTCTTTCCACAAAGCTTTTTGTCCACTCCCCGGTCAGACATCCGTAGTCGCAGTTGCAGCCAAAAATGTTGCAAGGACCTCGTCCACAAAAGGTGCCCACCTGGGCAACTCCGTCGGCACAAATCCGCACATCGCAAGTGGAGTCTCCATAGCCGCCAACCGACGAGCAGGTACCCCTATCGACCGTGAAGGTCACATCTTCCACCGTGGTGCAGCACACACCGTGGGCATCCCTGACCACAGCCAAGCAGCAGATACCGATGAGAAGCGTGTAAACTATTGGAGATTCCATAGTTAGGCGGGGAATGATGAACTCTTCCTGGCGACCTTCGAATTTATAGGCCAATGTTCTTACTTTTTTCGCTGACTCAACAAAAATAAAAAACAACTATGCAAATATACAGTTCCAATGAATTAACATTGATAATGCCTCATTTCTACGAATAGATAAGAGCCGCAAAGTGTAGTATTAAATATATTATATTATATTACATTACATGCATATGCAACAAATTTCTAAAGTGCGCCAATCCACAATCATTGGGCGAATTCACTTTAAGTGACAGTAGAAGTGACGTCACGCATTAAAATATGGTGACTATGTAACGTAACAACTTTTAAAAGAATTCTATCCACATCAACAAGCAATGGACATGGCAGTTGTAAACTATTTTGAACTCACATGAAATCACTTTTCCTAATTATACTCTGAAATAAATATGTTCTAGAATGAAATTAAATAAAATTAAACCAAGTTTTTTTAGGTGACTTTTTAATTGTATATTTCCGAAAGAATACAATCGATTTATTTAAAAGCAAAGCTTAAGTAACTGCGCCTTGATCCTATTAAGGAAACTTGTGGGATTCAATAATTCGAATGCCAAACTCCTTGTTTCTTTCCACAAAGCTTTTAGTCCACTCCCCGGTCAGACATCCGTAGTCGCAGTTGCAGCCAAAAATGTTGCAAGGACCTCTTCCACCTGGGCCACTCCGTCGGCACAGATCCGCACATCGCAAGTGGAGCCTCCATAGCCGCCAACCGACGAGCAGGTACCCCTATCGACCGTAAATTTCACATCCTCCACCTTGACGCAGCACTCACCGTGGGCATCCCTGACCACAGCCAAGCAGCAGATACCGATGAGAAGCGCGTAGACTATCGGAGATTCCATAGTTAGGCGGGGAATGATGAACTCTTCCCGGCGACCTTTGAATTTATAGGCCAATGTTCTTATTTTTTTCGCTGACTCAACAAAAATAATAAACACATAGTTCACATATGTAGTTCCAGTGAACTCAGATTGATAATGCATAATTTCTAGGAATAGACAAGAGCTGCTATGTGTAGAATATATTATATATATTATATATTATATTACATTACATGCATATAAAAAAGGAATTTTTTTCAAAAAAAATAAAAAACGACTATACATATGTATATATAGTTCCAGTGAACTCAAATTGATAATGCATAATTTCTACGAATAGATAAGAACCGCAAAGGGTAGTTTTCAATATATTATATTATATAGCATTACATGCATGCAAAAAAAAAATCCTAAAGTGCGCCAATCCACAATCATTGGGCGAATTCACTTTAACTCTAACTGCTCCACAGTGAATTCCACCACGAATCTGTAAATATACCTACTATTTTACTATTGATTAACAGTAGTAGCTAGGGTAATATTTATAAATATTTCGTTTTTTAAGTTCATTAAATAACCGTCACTTTCAAAAAGCGCGCTAAGGTGAATATATACTTCATATTTCACCTTTTTAACCCTTATATCTGTACTCTTTTCTCGCACATGTGGCTTACGGGCAACATCAATCTGCCATTCACATCGAGAACAGTGTTGCCAATTTAGCTATTTTTCCACTAAATCTAGCATGTTTCAATTTGAAAATGCGGGATAAATAACTATTAACTCGATGGATTCTCTCATACTCTGTTAAAAAATGGGAACTACATCAAGACGCTGTTAAAAATTGGTTTTAAAATAGTTTTTACCCGCAATACGCTGTTAAAAGTCGCATTTAAGCCCGATTGACATGAATAGCTTAGTCTATCGCCTGACTGATCGTTGAAAACAACATCTTCATTTTAAAAATTTTTCTTCGTTTCGTTTTCTTGCTTTATAGTTGTGCAGTCGCTCGCTCAGTTAGTCTCAATCCGTCGTTTCGAGTAGACGTGTAGCGCCGAGATACATCGTGAAGTATCTGAAAGATACGTGCAGTACTAACCGCATTGTGCGCTAACTAATATTTTACTACTCAAGACATTTGTAGCTACCGCCTCAATTGTTTGGCTTTCTGCAGCTATTTTAAAAGGCTAGGTTAGCTTCCTTGCGACCAGAAGAGTTGGTAACACTGATCGTGAAGTATCTGAAAGATACGTATTTTGGCCAGTTTGCGCTCGCGCCGTACCGATAAACGTAGGTGTGTCCCCTCCACTGCGCCTGTGTGTGTGCATGTGTCAGCAGCGGCAGCAAAGTTTTGTTGTTTATTCGGATTTCTGTGATAAATGTGGCATTAAAATCAGTTAACTAAGCAATTTGAAGCGAAAAGTAATGTAAAGGGAGCTGGCCAATTGAAATGGGAAGGCAGCAGTGTTTGTTTATATTGGGTACAGTGCGCGTTGCAGGTTGCAACCAGTTTGTTTGAGTGTGTGTGTGTGTCTTGGGAGAGAGTGTTTTCAGGGAGAGTGTTTTGTGGAGCCAGAAAGAGAGAGAGTGCTAGAGAGAAAGACGCCCAAAAAGAGTTTTCGGTTTCAATAAAAGAATAAGATTTAATAATATGCAAAATAACAATATGTACATATGTATGTATTTATTTATAAGAAGTACAAAAAGAGTAATTTATTAAGCAAATATAAATGTTGCATTAAAAACACAATTTAAATACGAAATTTGATAATCGTTTTGTAATAAAACCCCAATTTATAGTCACTCAATCAATGTCTTATGCTGAATTAATTTTTCTATCTGTGAAATATTAAATAAAAACGTTGTTTATCTATGTTAAAGTAAATTATCGTAATGCAATGGGAAATATTAAAATTAATATATGTACATAGTACATACATATGTATGTATATATTTTTAAACATGATAAGGTGTAAGCTTAACAGGTTCTTAAGTTAATAAAATATTATTTGCCTCTTAAACACAACAAATTATTAGCTTAAATAACATATTTTTATTTACATTTCAACAAATTAAGACCCTAAAACATTACCCAATTTTAAGTAAATATTTGTTAAAGAAATGGCAAATGTTATTAACTTATATTTAGGTTTCAGCCCTATTGTTTTTAATTTAATTTTATAACTAAGACAATTAGAATAATTGCGAGAATACAAAGACTTCCTTTTGCTCGTTTTGTGGCTTAAAAATCAGAATAAGTTGAAAGATCTCATTTTCTCCGCTCATTTAAGAAATGGCCAAAAGAGCCAACCCCGCCGACCAATCCCAAGAACCCCTTGAGCAATTGTCGTAAACAAATTAGGTGCAATTACAATTATGCGGAATTACAGAGCTTAAGAGTGCCCAATTAATTGATGCCCAACCCAATTTAAATCCAAAGATAGAAATAATCAGCCTACATACCCACTTTAGTTAAATGTTTATGTTCAATTTGTAAGAATAAGAATACTTGGGAAACATATGGGGAATTCACTATATGCAAAAATATAGCAACATGGATGTCAATAATGAAACATCAAAAGTTTTTTTAGTATTGCGTTACAGTACCACCCTAAGAAGCAAATTTAAAATTTCGTTTTGGGCTTAAAAATATTTTGTGGCATACTTTAAAAAACCTTTTCGAGAGATTTCAAATCCTTATTAATATATGATTAATTGATCCATATTAATTGATCGATAGCTTTATATTTTAATCCCACACGAAAGTATCTTGGCGCCAATAAGTATAATAATAATAATAATAATAATAAACATTTATTGAATCCCCCTTCCAGGCCCCTCCACACACCACTTGACCATCCCGACCTGCCAAGATGACGTACTCCGCAGAGCGAGCTCTATCCTTTTTGTACCCAACAGCTATTGTGACTTCGTTGGTCTGTTGCATCACCTCGGCGGTGGCATGGACCCACTGGCGCTACGTCCTGAACGCCTGTCCGGACACCAACTGTGGCTGCGTGCTGCACAGCCGCAGCACGTACAATAACTTTGAGGGCGGCAATATCGCCTACTGCCACTACGCCACCTATGGGCTGCTGCTGCCGCTGCTCTTTGCCGTCGTGCTGGGCGTCTACCATGGATATCGGATGTGCATCGGGCGGGGCAAGCCCAAGGCGGGCACGGCCACCATCAGGCAGCGGTGAGTGGTCACGGAGGGGGGCTATTCGGGATCCGGACATTCTAATTCTAATTCCGACGCGTCTGTCTCTGGGGGGTCAAGTGGGTTAATCGATCGGTTAACCGACACACACATGCCCCTCAAGATGAGGCGTCTAATTAGGCCTTATGCTAATAGTGACCACGCTGCGTATGAGCAATGATATTGCCAAATAAGACAATTGAAAGTAGTTAAAGTCTCTCTGGAGAAGAGAATTGAGTGTACTTGGGTTCTTTTGGCACATTTTATTCGTGGTGCGAAGTGAATATTTAACTATATAATTTTTCATCCTGTTTATTTTCTTTCAACAGATCTGGTGACATGATCGTGGTAACCACCGAATCGGAACTCACACCCGATGGCCTCTCCCCTTATTATTGTGAGTATTCCCGCCGCAATTTAATAAACTATTTTATAATGTTTCTTTTTTTTTGCCAGGGCTTCCGGCCACCGTCATCTCGGTGATCATGGCCATCTATCAGCTGATCTACTCCGCCATATTCACGGATGGATTCGAGGTGACCTGCAAACAGTATAGGGAATCGCTCTTGAAGGAAATCCAGGGCGTGGGCAATATAGTGCCCGTGATCAAGTCCCGGTTGTCGTGTGCCGCCGTTTTCGATTTCATGGACTACCTGGTGGAGAGCATCTCGTATGAACGGAGGCGCTATGGACGCATTAATACCGCTGCCTGTCTGTATTTCACCCTGGTCTTCGCCTGGTTAGCCCTAGCCGCCTGGCTGGCCATCTGTGTGATCAACATTGTGAACCTGCGACGCACAAAATCCGAAAGAGTTTGAGCAAGATCTTCACAGACTTCGGAGAAGCATGCCAACCTTATATACTGGAAATGAGGACATTCCACACGCACATTCGCCTTATATATTTAATCGTAGCCTTACGAAGCGCCACTTATTTATTAGTAGACACACAACACATCAATTACGTCCACGGTTCGAACCGCCATCAAAACTCATTGTACAAATAAATGTCTGAGCAACAACGAACGATTAATTAAATCACGACATTACTTTTACAAATTAGTCTTTTGGTTCTTTATTTCTTAACAAATTATTACGGAATTATTATGGCTATGGAGTCGGGTGAGAGTTATGTCACATTTGGCAGTTCAACAAAATTACGCAGGATCAACTCATACTAAGATATGTCATAGAAATAAATTCGAATCTCAAAATCAATTAAAAATTTGTCTAAAAGTATGCAATGATATGTGTTCCAAATTGTTTTCTAACTGCATTTTAGCATACTTTTTAATATAGTGTAAATTGATTTCAAAACCTCGATTCCTTCTGTAAATCTCTTCTATTTTCTGTACATGGTTGACTTTACAATCTTTTAATTATATATACATATATTGAATAATTTTATTTTAAGGCACTTTGCGGACAACAGGTGAAATGATATAATTAATTAATAATTAATTATTAGGGATACCATAGGAGTCAGTGCAGATTTGAAATCACAAAAAAACGGTCGAAAAGTATGCTACAAAATGTTATCTCTTATTAAGCCACATAACTACATTAAATTTGAGTTTTAGAATATTAAATAGTTTACTTTTCTCCCAACTTTTTACTGCATTCTTAATATTAACCTTTATATGATTATAATTAATATCAATTTAAATATTTTGCCAAGGAGGAAAGTATTTATAATATGAATTTTTTTAATTTTAACAATTTGTACAAAAAGAACCACAATTCTTTTACTTTCTATACCACATCTGGATCGTTTTCATTCGCTTCACTTTCTTTTGCAACTGCAGGATGCCGTACATGAGGGCCTCCGCGGTGGGGGGACATCCTGGCACGTATATGTCCACGGGGACAATGCGATCACAGCCACGGACCACCGAGTAGGAGTAGTGATAGTAGCCACCGCCATTGGCACAGCTGCCCATCGAGATGACCCACCGGGGCTCGGGCATCTGGTCGTAGACCTTTCGCATGGCCGGCGCCATCTTGTTGGTCAGGGTTCCGGCCACAATCATCACGTCCGACTGGCGCGGAGAGTTCCGGAAGAGCACACCATAGCGATCCATGTCATATCTCGGGGCAGCAAAGTGCATCATCTCGACGGCGCAGCAGGCAAGGCCAAAGGTCATGGGCCAAATGGAGCCCTTGCGGCACCAGTTCAGTATATCATCCAGACGGGCCGTTGTCCACTCCCCCAGGGAGCTCTGATTTCCCCCAAAGGGAGAGTATCCCTGGACATAATTCTGCGCCTTAGTGTCATGAAGGGGCATGGTTTTCTGTCCTCGATTCGACTGGAAGTGGATGCCTGCACCACGGGAAAGGTACACGATGGACGCATTTTTGGCTAACTTTAGGGACAATGCCATTCTGCTGGAATTTAAATAAAACAAAAAAGAATTAATTATTAGTTACATAAATACTTCAAACTAAATGAGCCTTTTTTAATAAAATCTAATAATTTTTTCGACCTTTTGGAGCGGTTGTTGTGAGGTTTTCTATTAAATTGTTATACCATATCATATTTTTCTTAAAATACAAATCATACAAATCAAGCAACCACATAATCGATTTGTTTACATTAACAGAATTTATTTCACAAGAATCTTTAGATATTGCTCACATTTAACACCTGTCCATATGAAGCATTATTTTCAAGTGTTATGTATTATAAAACATGACATTAATGCCACGAAAAATACACTTTTATTTAGGTTAACAAAGATAATGAAACTGCGGTTTATGGCTATTATTTTTTACAAGTTGAAATACACTTTTAAAAAAGATACTTAGGTACACACCTGTAGATAAGGACTGGCTGTTTGAAGGTGTCTAATAAAATCCTAAAAAAGGCCAAAAATATCGATTTATTAGATGTAATTTACTTGTTTTTAAAGAATTTATGATTTGTTTAAATAAACAATTAAATAAGCAAATAGTTTAACCTTGAAATTATTTTCGATGTCAATTTTGGTTTCACTTATAATTTATTATTCAAATTCAATTTTATTTTAACTAAACCAAAATCTCACCATATTTTATTTGTTATTAATTAATAATAAACAAATAATTAAATAAAATATAATTTAACGTATAAAATCATATTCAAATAAATGAATAACTTTCGATAATAATGAACTCCATTTTGCAATCGAATATTTGGAAACTCACATCTCTGGAAACCGAGTAGCCGATAACTCACTCCTCCTGAAATCGATTAACCGATAACACCACTTATTGCTGACGTGCCGCATCTCGGAATTGTTTACGTGAAAAAATAGCTAATAAAAACGAGTAATCTCACATAAAAAATGCTGGATATACAGACGCATATGGTGGGTGGAAGATAGATATTGATTAACCCTGAAGATAACTCTAATAAACCCCTTTATCGCAGGACTTTGTGGGCCAGGGAAAGGCGGAGCGTTGGTCCCGGCTCATCATCACAGTTTTCGGTGTTATCGGCCTGATCTACGGAGCTATTGTCCAGCAATTTTCGCAAACTGTGTATATCCTGGGAGCGGGCTTCGTGCTCTCCTCTCTGGTGAGTGTCCTCAAATCAAATCCCACCTCCAACCCCGTTCTATTGACGCCCATAACACCTTATTTTAGATCACCATTCCGCCGTGGCCCTTGTTCCGTCGCAACGCCCTCAAGTGGCAGAAACCCATCGAAACGGATGGTTCGTCCGCCAAGTCCTCCCCCAGCTCCGAGTCCGGTGACGAGGGCAAGAAGAAGAAGAAGTAATAGTCCTAGTTAGACGTAAATGGTGTATTTGTCGCACTCTATCCAAAATATAAATTATAACTAAATGGGACGTCGATAGGCTATGAGGTCGTTGTGGTCGTAGTACTTGTGGATGAGATCGTACATGTTGGCGAAGAAGAACAGCAGGTCGTCGTACTGTCCGTTGTAGGGGGACTCCCGGTCCGTCTTCCGCTCCGCCGCAGGCACCACCTTGAGCGGCTCGGCCAGCCGGTGGAAGCTCTCGTTAATCTCCAGATTGTCCAGGCCTCGGTAATGGGCGTCGAGGCCCCAGGCGTTGATGTGCACCTCGAGGAGGAACTGGTGGATGGCCTCGATGGTGGCCAGGTACCAGCGCGGACTGCCGCGTTGATGGCGCCAGAACTGCGACAGCCGGTTCTGCAGCACCACCGTTCTCAGGCCCCGGATACGCTCGTCGGCGTAGATTCCGCGGCTCTGGTTCCACGTGCTGTCGATGAAGACGGCCCGGCGGATGGGCAGGTTGTCCAGCTTCCAGCAGCGCTGCTCCTGCTCCGGACTGTCGTCTCCGCCTTGGATCTCCACCTCGTCCATGCGACGTCGCAGCATGGTGCCCATGTGGTGACCCTTGGGCAGGCCGTAGTTGTCGCCTATCTGCAGCTGAACGTTTCGCTCGAAGAGCTGCGGCACTGTGGCCGCCTTGGCGCTGGGGAAGATCAGCACAACGCCGGGCTCCGTTCGGTAGTCCGGAATGTCCGGAAACGTATGGATTCGCACATGTTCCGGCGCCAGGACCGCGGCATGCACGGCCGTGCTCTTGCCGTCAATCTCCTTCTTGTGCTTGATAATGTCCACCAGCAGGGGCAGCTGTAGATTAGGAAGCAAGTCCGCCAGTTCGCCCACGGGTATGTAGCAACTGTAGCAGAAGAACTTCCTCGAACGGTGGCACAGCCGGCAGTTGTGGCGTCCCTCGATGGTGTCCAGTATGGTGTGGTCGGAAATTCGCATGCCCACGAAGGGGTACTTGCGAACGCGCGGCTCCTGGACCTCCAGGGGATGCGACATCTCGTCAATGCAAAGAAACCCCAAAATAAAGCTCAAAAAACCATACAAATAACCGATTTCCCTAACTCGATGAAAGTTATCGATAACATCGATAGCGATAGCCGAGTCAGCTGTTCGGCGGGAAATGTAAACAATCGGGTAATCGCCGGCAAAATTAGTGAAAAAAAAGTGAAATAAAGTGAAATAAAGTGAAATAAGTGAAATAAGTATAAATAAGTGAGGTAAAAACCCGTGAAGAACGATGCGGGGCGTCCGAAAGTGCGCTCACTGCGGCGCCATCAACGGGAATCGTGCCCAGCTCTGCCGGAACATCGAGTGCCCGCAGCGCAGGAATGTCCTGGACGCCGTGCAATTGGTGTCTCTGCGTCCCGGATCGGCGGTGTATTCGCTCAGATCCAAGGAGAAGGAGCAGCAGCCGCGGAACTTTGTGGTCATACAGGAGGTGACCGTGTCCCTGCAACCGGACGCGGCGGTGGTGTCCAGCAAGGCGGTTTGCTACGTGGAGTCCTGCCACAAGGGCGGCGTGAAGGCCACGGAGGACTGCGTGCACGTCAAGGCCTGCCGCGAGCTGGGCACCGAGTTTCCCAAGGCCCAGGCCTATAGCGTGTCCCGCGAGGTGCTGTGGAATCTGAACATCAGCCAGGAGCAGAAGCAGCAGCTCTGGCAGCTGTACAAGTACGCCGAGGAGCAGGAGCACCTGCCGGCTGTCCAGCGGCTGAATGCCACCACCTTTGTAGTGAAGTGCGAACGCTCCGAGTCCTGTCCAGCTGCTCGGTTGCACGTCACCGCGCTGGCCAATGGGTTGGCCAAACGGAAGGCTAGTTATGCCTGCGCCTGCCGCAAACTGAAGATTATCGTGGAGCCGGACAACTCCCTGGTGATGCAGGATGAGATCTGCGACCACCTGCTGCTCGTCCTGGCGGGCATCCTGAGCTCGCCGCAGGGCAAACGGGTGTACGGCCACTTCACCAGCGGCCTGCAGTCCTTCTGGATGCCATCGCAGCTGGAGACACCGCTCGGGGACGGCGCTGCCGAGGACCTGCGATTGAGCCTGCACATGGATGACGATGACTTTGATCCTCAGGTGGACATTTTGGTCTTTGGCGATCAGCTGGATGTGAGTTCTTCAACTATCTTTCTATCTTTTAATTTGTGATGTTAGCTCGAAATTCTATTACGATGTTTTTTAACATAAGGATATTAAACAATGATTATTCGCGACACAATGGTTAATAAACTTTACATTTTTTAATAATTGTAATTAGCTTTATTTACATTTTACTCAAATATCTTATTTATTAACACTTTTTGGAGCTATTAGTTCGGAAATGATCCTTTTGATAAAAGTTGCAATAGTGATATAAAATTCGCAGGAGTTGAATGGAATTTTCAGTTATGGTTTTGGCCTGATTAGCATTCTGCAAGATTTGAGAATAATTCTGTAATTCGGGGCACTAAAACCCCACCAAATTTCATTCGCGAAAAATGTCAATCTGCTACCAAACCAGTAGCGTTCTCCATTCAAATTGCTAAAAAGATGAGAAATGAGAACATCATATCATATTAAATAATTTGAATATTTAGTTCTTTTGTTAAAGGCATTGGCTATGAGAAATGTTTGTACTAAACAATTTCCTCACAGTTACAGAGGAAATTGCAATAATTTTTCTGAGTAGATCAAACATCCCTCAATGAGTTATTCATACCATTTTTGATTACTCCACCATCCGCCGGTATCCTTTTCCCTATCCGTTTCCATCATTTCTATCAAATCAAACTCAGTATTTTCACCAGCGGTTAGATAATTTCCAGCGTTTCCTGAGTATTCACCAAGGGACTTTAACCTATACTTCTCAGTTTTACTGCCAACAACAAAGTTATCGTATCTGGCATAGCTTTTCCCATTCAAACCAACGAGTTCAATGTATAATTCATGTCTGCGACTTGAAGTCAACTCGTATAATTTCTCACAACCAAGCCAGAAATCAATTCTTATGTCACCAAAGCTGGCAGAATAATCAGTGAGAAGGGAATTGTGAAATGGGAAACGTCCAGCGCTTCGACGTTGGATGACCATCCAACCGGGACCGGCTGATGGGAGATCCTCTAAAACTGCTGTGAAGTGACCGTCATTAGGAAGCTGTATGGAGTACAGAAAAGGGATCTTTAAGCAGCTAAGAAATATTAAGGAAATAATGTCATCTTGGCTGGCCTCGAGGCGAAACTTAGAGAGCTCTTTAATTTTGTCTGAATATGTTTCCATTTGGGACTCAAGCTTGGCAATCTGCTCATCTTTCTCAGTTAGATTGCATTCATGCTTCTGATTTGATTCCAAAGATAACTTTATTTGGGACTCCAGCTTGGCGATGTGGTCATCTTTCTTGGTTAGATCGACTTCATATTTTTCCGTTTTATCATCTAATTCAGATAGTTTAGTGTTTCTGATCTTAAGTTTGCACTCCATTATCTCAATGTCGGCATTCAATTCTTCAATTTTTCGTATATATTGAGCATTTTCGATATCTTTTCCGCTGCGACCGGAGGTATCTTGGTTTACATTTTGACTCTGGCTCGATTCGAGTTGCATCTGCATCGATTTTAGCTTTAGGTCATTAATTTGGGTATTCAAATCAATGGATAATTTTAATGACTTGATAACTTCCTCTTTATCCCTGGTTTTTTCCCTTTCACTTGCTAAAAGAATGTCTGATATAGCCAACTTGGCAGCCAGATCATTTATTTTGGCCTGATTCCGCTTAATAGTTCTTTTAAGGTATTGGATTATCCCTGTTAGATCGCCAGCTGCCACCTCAATGTCCGAATCGCTAAGCTGCAATATAATATACAATCAAGATAATAATATCGATCGGGTTACTTACAATGTTTACTTACGTAATTATTCTCGGTGGTTGAGTCAAGCGGGGCTGCGCGAGGCACTCGCGAAAGATTGTTAAGATTGTCGCCGGGTTTCATGATATGATAGGGAGCAATGTCGATTTATTGATATACCAAACCTAATAGAAATAATATAATAATAATGATTATTTCTTTTAAATGAAAAAAATATAAGCTTCAAAATAGAAAAAAAAAAAAATTTATTCATATAACAGACCTTACAGAAGTAATGTGAATATTTCTATGAAGGATAAACTTTGAAATGAGAACTTTCGTGTAACAAATTGATTGCGATCTTTAGTGTCCGATGTGACCGTCTACGGATTATAATGCTGTATTTTTTAGACACAAACACAACAAGTTTGCGCGGTTGGTATGTTTCCTTTAATTTATAATATCATATAACCCATAATATAATATAATAAAAATATATAGAAACAAGTAAAAAAGCTAACTTTGGGCAGAGCCCATGCAAATATCTTGTTACTTATATACAAGATTTAGATACTAAAAGAATAAATTACACGAAACACCCTGCTTCGAATATATGTTTATATGGTAGCTATCAGAATTATTTTTCCGATTTTAATGAAAATTTTAAGGAAGTGCTCTTATCGTTTAAAAAGAGCATGTATAATGTAAAATGTATGTAAAATGTAAAATGCATTTGTAAAATATGAATTTAGACCGATCTTTCAAATGACAGCTATGTATATGATATACTTGTCCGATTTCAATGAAATATCTAATGATCTAATCTAATATAGGGACAATATATACTTGATAGCTCAAAAACTGAGAGACTAGTTTGCATATAAACCGACAGACGGACAGACGTACCAGGCTAGATCGACCCGCCTGGTGATGCTGATCAAGAACAACACCCTGCAGGGGTATAAAAATGCATTTTAGCTTACAACCAACTAGAGTTTTCGAGCAGGAACTTATTTCTTAGTTTCTAAATGTAATATTAAAGTATAAGCCTTCGTTTCTGTATCAAGTTAATTCACAAACTTTAAATACTTTACTTTCCTCAGCTTCCACTGCCAGATCTGTCCGACGGCGCCTTCAATCTGGACAATATGCAGGCAGCCACCACTGGTCACAGCAATGCGAGCCAAGCCAACAACGCTCTCATCCACTACGCCAACGATTCGCAGCTGCTGTCCAACTGCGATGTCTACGCGGAGCCCATCGAGCTCACGGACTGCAACATCGAGCTGATGGATCAGTTCCAGCCAACGGATCAGATTGATCTGAGCAGCGAGGA
The DNA here is from genome assembly GCA_018874675.1 of Drosophila baimaii. Classification (NCBI taxonomy): domain Eukaryota; kingdom Metazoa; phylum Arthropoda; class Insecta; order Diptera; family Drosophilidae; genus Drosophila; species Drosophila baimaii. The sequence goes on along the minus strand of JAEIIU010044689.1, from coordinate 50,888 downwards.
CATTGAGCTGCCGCTGATCAGCGAGCCCTACAACATCTTGGCTGCTCCGCCGATCTTTTCGGAGGCCTCGCCTGCGGTGGTGACCGATCAGCTGCCCATTGAGTTGGCCACCATAGCTATGGTTAAGAAGGCCCCCGTCAAGGCCTCGGAGATCGTGACTGAAGTTAAGTCCAGAAAGCAACCGCCCTTGCCAGCCAAAAGAGCGCTAATTGTCAATAAGCCAGCTGTGACTGCACCTCAGGTTCTGGATACTCCCTGCTTAGAGGCATCCGTGCAGCCGGCATTGGCCTTCTCCGCGTGGCTAGATCATGTGGTTGAGCTGCTCAACGACGCACTTGAGCCGCAGGAAACACCTCTGGCGGGGATCACAAAGCGGTTGGTCCAACAAGACTTTCATGTGCACAAGGTTAGATGACTTTCAAAGGGAAATTTTACGTTGTAGGTAATAGTTAACACTATCAGGGGTGCCATAGAAATTGTTAAGTTTTTTCAAATCAACTTAAAAATGGTTTCCAAAACAATTTACGAAAGATTACACCAGAAGTTAATCAATTTTACAAAGTATTTTAAACGCATAACATTTTTTTGCATACTTTGCTGAAACTTCTCAATTAATTTAAAATCTATAGCTATTTCTGTGGCAGTCCAGTGTATGATTTAGATTTTCCAGTTCCAAAAGATATTCAATTTTATTCTCAACGAGCTAACGATTTTAATTGAAATCCTATTGTTAGATATTTAGGTATTGTGCGGAGACATTTGTTTCACATTGTGGTATTTTCCTTTTAGAAAAGTATAGTTTTAAATTGAAAGACAAACAAAACAATTTTATTTCGATATTCTGGAAATTTTTAAAATATTAATATTATGGTCACACTAGTATGCTGAATGTGCCGTTTTATATCAATAGGGATGGTAAGATCCCATTTTTAAATGCGATATGTTATCGTTTACATTTACAATCGTTAATTTGAACAAATAATCGTTGTTAAGGAAATTTCTAATCGAAATAATTACACTATAGAAAAATAGGTTGTATTTTAAAAGTTTCCAGAAATATTGGGCTATGGTTTCTTAGCAATTTCTTACTTACCGACCCCGCTTTCCTTTTATATTTATTTCAGGACACCTTTTCGCACTTTTGTAAGAGCTTCAGTGCGGGAGTCAAGCGACGTCCCTTGGACAAGGTGACTGTGATAGAATCGGGCCGACATAAAGGTCTTACCAAGTACACGTGGCACTTTTCGACCTCGCACACCGTCAAACGCATCTTCAGCACCGCGAATGTGGGTACCAAAGTATATATTTCACTTCAGAAACCATTTTTACGTTGAACTTCACAGATCCAAATGCAGTTGGAGCGTGCCTTCGAGCGGCATCCGGAGGGTCAGCACTTTGTGCCCTATGTGCGTCCAGCGGCCAGCGGGCAACCGGCCGGAAAGCGTCCGACTTACGCCAGACTGAGGCTCTACATGGCGAGAATTGTCTTCGAAGTGGCCCCCAAAGAACAGGCCGGCAATGGTGTGCTGCTCACCTGGACGCCCGACATCCTGCCCCGCAGCCACTTCGGGCTGATGCATGTGGAGTTTGTGGTGGAAACACAGTCGCCCAGCTAGGGTGAGTGATTGCAATTTGATGTGTTCTTTATTTCGACGCTTCTTTATCTTTGTCTATCATTAGCTTCATAATTTCCATTTTGCATCCATTTTTCCATTTTCAACTCTTTCTCATTGGCTTACGATTAGCTTAGGTGTACCATACATATACATATACATATATTTATATATATATATATCATTATTTTGTTTCGCTTTCGGATGCGTCTCTTTATAAGCTGGGGGAAAGTCCCTGTCTCTACCTCATCTGTGTCTGCGCATGTCTTCGGTCTTTAAAATCTATGGTCTGCCTCTGGGGTAATATTCATCTTGATCTATGTTTATGCTTAGCTCTAAAATCGTGGGCATGCTCTGCTTACTTACGTAGGGATTCGCTACATTTCAGCTCTCTCTCTCTTCCTAACCGAATCTCTTCATTCATATTCTTTTATGGTTTCTTATTTCTCGTATTTTTTAAATGGTTTATACTCTTAACTTTGACATTCATCACATTTATAAATTGCATATAACACCATCAATTAGATAATCTGCTTTTTATCGTTTCGTTTTTTACTTTAGTTAAATGTGTGAAGGTAGTTTAGTCGCGGAAAGGTTTCCTCGTTTGCTCGAAAAGTGTCTTGTGTGCTGGTTTTTAATTTGTAGAACTCCTGATTACTCGTAATTTTCTGTTGATTAAGCTTCCTCATTTGGCTGCGACATTATGTACATATAATGTGTATAGAAATATCCATCCATCTATAGTTTACTATTCATGTTTGTTCTTGCAACAGTTAAAATGCATGGTTACCCCAATATCTGGTATCGAAATAATATGATTCTCTGGTTCGTTATATTACAGATGAAGCATTGGTTGTCGGTATGAGAATTTACAAGCCTGCTAGAGCGCATATAATGTTATTAGTCTAAGTGGGGTTTTAGTGCCTAAGAAACATAAATCTCACAAAAAATTGGTCATTAGTTGGTTGGTTAATATGTAGAGCCGCCTCTTGGGGCTGACAACTGACAAATGATTGGATTGAAATGCTCGCTCGCTTTGATAAGATCAGGATCGAAGGGATAGAAACCCATCTGTGCCCGTCTGTGCATCCGGTAGTCTCTGACTACGCTCGATTGGGATAAATCTAGGAGGAAACTGAAGGACCTTTGCTGACATTTCGTTCATTTACATAATCAGTATACCATGCTTATTCAAGTTAAAGTGTACAAAAAACCAGTCTTTAAAACATGTTTGTTTATCGTTTCTTTCTTACTTTTTCATTTCATTTTTGTTTTTCTACATATAAAATGTAAAAATATGTACTAATTTACTTGCGCTCTACGCTTGTCCTGTGTGTGGTTGTGTGGGATGTAAAGTCGCTTTGGTTTTTAAGAAACCGCTTATAAGGGGGCCCAAAAGCGTGCTACTTAAAGAAAGAAACGAAAAATCCCTAAAGTTGGGAACAAAAATAATATATTGCATACTTTTAGACACCCCTTTTAAGGGATTTCAACATAGCATAGAGATTTCTCTCTCCAGCACACACACAGGCTCATGCCATGGCAATTCAGAGTGCGAAACTTTAGTGTTTAATTTATATACCACATACGAGGCTAACTTTAAGAACTGTACAGATTAAGATACGCCCAACGAATGTGATAACACCCTGTGTGCATCGAATATAGAGAAAATCAAAACAAAAACGTGATTCGAGTTATTCATTCGGGGCTCTCTATTTCTTCGTCTCCCTTTTTTCACATGTACTGTTATATATATATTTATAGTAATACTTTTTGCTTGCGTTTATTTTTAGTTTTACATTAACTTATCGCTGTAGAGTTTATTTTACAATATTTTTTTGTTAGCTTTTGCAGGAAGAGGGAGTATGCTGGGATCCAGTTCAGTTCCCCGGACCCAGCTTTTCTATTTACAAATTTCCTTCCGTGACGTTCTGTCGTGCTCTTGGTGCTGCTTGTAAACTGTGTGTGATTTTCGCTTTGGGTTCTACTTTTGGGATTTACAGTGATGTGTGTGTGGTGTGTGCTCGGTGTAGAGTGCTTTTGCTAATTCGGATTATTTTGCCAATAACTCGCTTGCTTGCCTACTAAATTCGCCTTCCATTTTTCAGCTTGACCTTCTTTTTTTTTTGAACAGAAAACGTGAACTTGAAAGGTACAGAAAACTTTGCTCGATAACAGATACTAGGACGGACACTGAATCAATTCGAAATGCAAAGAGTTAACTCGATAAATTCAACTAATAATATTACTTTAATAGGAGTTTGTTTTGTGGGTAGCTTAAGAAATCATGGCACAAGTGTGTTGTGCAGCATTAACCTGCATTAACGAATCATTACTCGTATCTATATATATCTATATGTATTTAATCAGCGCGTATTTAAATGATTAGACAGATGTTTGCTGTTTTTTAAATCCTACTCTCGTTCGATTTGTGCATTTTGCTACGTTTCCATTTTGTTTTTTCAATTTGTGATTACTTTTGTTCTTTGCTTGCTTCAAAACTATTTTCGATTGACTTTTTGTTTTCCCCTCTGACTAAAATGTTCGTAAAAAATATGTATATTAAAATCTTAAATTTAGAGTATATAAAAATTTGACAGAAGAACGAAATAATTTAGATAGTATACATATATAGAGAACAACTGAGCATAATAAATTAAAGTTAAAACATGAGCTTACTACGCGGCGAATGAATAATGAATAATTTATAGGGACAAAGGCGCTAAACGCCTTGTGCTTCTCCTCACTTAAACGACTTAAACGGTAATAAATACATCGCTATGTATACGTAATCGTATGGTTTTAAATTTAAATTTAAATTTAAATTTAAATATTTATATTTAAACATTTATAAAATGATTTAATTTTGTTCTCTCTGTAAATTTATCTTTAGTTTAGCCTACAATATCTAAGTTTTGAGCATCTGTCGCTGCTGCATTTGTTGTTGTGACGTTATTAATATTGTTGTTATCAATATTATTGTTGTTGACCATCGTTGGGGTGGTTGGTGACGACGACGTTGGTGATGTGTCCAATGCGGTTGTTGTAGTTGTGGGATTCATCAGCAGTTCACCAACGTTGTTGTGTTGGTGATGCGTGTTGTATTGTTGTTGGAGTTGCGTTTGTTGTTGAATCAGCGCCAGCATTTGTTGTTGTTGATGTTGCAGTTGTTGTTGTTCGAAATTGAGTTCGAGTTCCATGAGTTCAGCAGCATTAACATTAGTAACAGTATGGAAATTGGCATTAGTATGGGTTAAACTGTTTGGGGATGCGAGTGGTGAAGGTGTTGTTGTTGTAGTTGTTGTGATTGGAATTGTTGGTGTAGTTGTGGCCGAATTGAACGCTGAATTAGCAGCCGCAGACGCAGCCGCAGCTGCAGTCGGAGTGGCGGGTGAGGGCAGTTCGATGATGGTCTGTGGGGATGGTGATGATGTTGGTGGTGGTGTGGATGAGTTGGACAACGGGACAACTGCGGGCGGTAACAATGACAGAATGGGCAAGAGGCTTGGATTAGTATCGGGCGGTGTATCATGGAGTGTGGTCAGGTTCAGCTGCTGCTGCTGCTGCTGCTGCTGCTGCTGCATCCCCAGCTGTTGCTGCAACTGCTGCTGCTGCAGAATGATATGCTGTGGAACATTACCATTGCTGCATATTTTGCTATAGAGATCCGGCGTGGCCGTTGTCACATCCTCGAATTCAGTCCGAAGCGCCGTGCGCTTCAGCAGGTTCAAATTGCCAGGCAAAAATGAAAGTATGTTGTAGATGACGCGTATGTCTTCGCTGGAGGTCCACACCCCGGGCCGCTTGTTGTGGTACAGCTTCGCGTACTGGTACACATTCGCCGTGCTGCAGTACTCCATCTCGATGGCCAGCGATGAGATCGCACAGAAGGTGCACGCCTGGGCGCCGCCATATCTGAGGGAATTGGAATTATACAATTTATATAAAATTACGAATCCATGGGAACCCGTCATCAACTACTAAGCCCACCTGTCCACAATGACGATTGGTCCGTTTCGATAGTCATTGCAGCGCTCGTGCACGTCGACTATGAAGTCGTAGATGCTGTTCGGATTTGACATCTCCGGCCAGCTGGGACAGTGCAGCATCTTGACCGTCAGCTCGTAGTCGTCCTGTATCGACTGGATGACAAAGTCCCGGCTCACGTAGTCGCTCTTGTTCGTCTTGTTCAGATACTTGACGCGATAGTGGTCGCTCTCGATGGGCGTGGCCTCGTCCGGCCAAAACTGGGCAAAGTTCTGGGCAAAACGAAAGTATTTAGTCAGGTATTCGGGATAGAACCCATCTCCTCCTACTCACAATATCATCGAGCGATGACAGCAGCACGACAGTCTGGGCATTGTGGTCCCAGACCATCTGCCAGAAGTCCTTTATCGTGTGCGCCATCGGATGCTGGGTGACTATGAAGTCCCTCAATCTCCTGAAGCCATGCAGCCAGGAGGCGTTGATATAATCGCTACCATCCTCGCCCGGCTTGGGTGTCAAGTGCACTCGACTGCCCTCAATGGGAAAGATGGCGCCGCGATTCTTGATCGAGTTCACCTGCTTCATGGCCGATGCAATGTGAATGTCTTTCGGCTGGAACTGGATGATGTTCTTATACTGCTGCTCCAAGTAGGGGGTGCAGTTCTTCAGCTCCTCGACCTGCTCGGCCAGCAGGTTCGTCTCCCTGGAGGCAATGGCCTCCACCAGGGCATCGTGCAGGAATATGTACTGCTCCTCGGTCTGGACGAGGAAATTCCGTTGTGCTCGAATGTGACGCAGGAATCCAAAGACATTCACAATCGATTTCTGTTGAATTTGCTTGAGCATGGCGTCCAGGACGATGTAGGTGCCAGTGCGACCAACGCCAGCGCTAAGGGAAAAAAGGAAAGGTAGTTGTTAGATATAGAAATAAATATATCAAACGAAAATGTTATATAAAAAGTTCTGATGTTCCTTTAAATATTTCAAATCTTAAATATTAAATATTCACCTGCAGTGCACGACTATGGGCCCAGCCTCTGCGGGATTGGCGGCCGAGGATTTCTTGACAAAGTTAAGGACGGGCAGGGGATGATCCGGTGTGCCATGATCGGGCCAGTTGGTATAATGATATTGATAGACCAGCTTCTCCGTATTGCACTGCTTCTTCTTCTTTAGCTTTAGGGATTAAATGCAAAGTTAATTAAGAATTGTATCTAAGTTAGTCTAAGTAAGTAAATACGTACCTTCAAGTGCTTGATCTGCAGAGTGCGAACCGTGTAGGTGGACATCACTTCCTCCTCGATGAGCTTGACTTGGATTACGCCATAGGTCTCCACACCATCCTTGGGCCAGTACATGTCGCACTTGCGCCGTCCGCGCTCCACAAGATTGGTGATCATCACAATAATGGCCACCCGCTGCTCCCAGATCATGCGCCAGAAGCAGTCGAAGGTGTCGGGCAACGGACCCTGAGTGCCAATGAAGGCGTGTCCCTTTTGATAGCCATCGATGAAGTTGGCATTGATGTAGTCCAGGTTCTTCTTTTGGCCAGGCGTCGGATGCAAATGCACGCGGCTGTGATCGTCTGGAGATGGAGAAATTTAAATAAATAAGTAAGTTAATAAAATTATACTAGAAATTAATCAGCTTTGCCACAGAAATCGCTTTTGATTCGAAATGGTGTCTAAAAGTATGCAATAAATTGTTATACTTAAGGTTTAACCTTTTCCTAGCATAGATTCCAACTCTTCAGCTATTTCTTGTTATTTTGTTAGTTAGGAATAGTTTATATATTACTTAAAAATCTGTACTCACAGGCTGTTATATTGAGATAGCGATTCTTGCGTTTATTCTCCGGATGCTGCGAGTGCTCACATGGCAGATCATCGCTTATACACTCATTCTGGATAGCCTCGTATTCCCTGCTAAATCCTATGTCTCCATCGGCGTGCAGGGAGGCCACATGCTTGGCAAATTCGTTAACGGGAACAGCGGCACGGATTTCATCGCCGATCTTGACTGGATTCTCCCAGTCCACCTGCGGAGCATTCGGGTGATGTGGTGGATCGTCCAGGTAGTAGTAGGCCGCATGGAAGCACTTTCTGCTGAAAGGAGTTAAATGAAAGGGCCAAGTGTTAATTACATTTGTTGTATTAATATTCCTTCAATAGAAAATATATCTGGCCCTTCGCTTTTCCCTTTTCAAGATGTCTGTGAAAAGGTTTCGCTGTTATTTATGAAAAAAAAACTTTGTTCATGAATTCCCTTGTCCACTTTGAACACAATCCCATTTGGTGTGACAGCAGTAACTAGAGCAGAAGTCTCACTGACCGACCAGGGATTCCTTTTTTGCTATTTCCCTTACAAAAGCTACTTTGCAAAAAGGTGTAAGTGTAAATTGTATATCTAACCGAGAGGGAGAATAATTTTCCTTTGCAAAAAGTTGTGGAACTGAAGGGAATTATGAAGCAGCTGCAATCAGTTATAGAGCGGCGAGCTTGCTCTTAACAAAATCAAAATGCATAAATAAGCAGGTGCCACAGAGCGCTACAGAAATGTACATAGATATATATAAGTATATATTTATATATATATATAAAGAGCCAACAGGAAGTGAGTGGGCCTTGTGGGCTGGTCAGCAGTGCTAATGGCATTCGGTTGCAGCCAGGCATAAATAAGTAATTTTGCCGGACAGGTCCTGGCCCAAAGTCTATGCAAATATTTGCACAAAGCTGCTTTAAATGAGTGACAATAATGACAAAGGTGGCGGGCAATTCCAATGCAACCCCATCCCACTTTCTATAGACAAATTGAGGTTAAGTTTTTGTAATTGGCTTAAGCGATTACAAGGAGCACGCTCCAACTTTTGCGCCCAAGTTTTCGCCTACAAGTGCACTCTCGAACAGCCAGAACTTGGCAAGTTTGGAGCAAAGTTTTAACACTCGGCCATTGTTGCTTTTGTTGCGGGATTCTGGCAAGGATTTTGAGGGGAAATCAAGGGAAGAAAGTGGAGAAATCAAATGGTTCAGGCTATACCACTAACTTCTACTTAGATTAATCTTTTGACGTATTCTGAAAATTATTAACTATTTATGAAAGCTTCTCTTACAAAGTTTTTATTTCAATTATTGGTTTAAGGTTTGTACCTAAGGCTATAATTTCCTTGGTGGTCTTCTAAACAAAAGATAAGCATAAGCTATCTCCCATTCCCAGTTCCAATTGAAGTTCCAAGTATTGATAAGTCGAATGTTTGCTCTTTTTATGTATAAATTGGAGCTGATATCTATCTGCCGTTGTAAGCAATTCCGTGGAATAATTCAAAGATATTCCCATTGTTTACTCTACGAAGTTTCACAGAAGCATAAACAAAAGTAGCTGGCAATCGGAACTTTCATAATTGTTGCAATATACATATACGTTTCTTATCAAAACTGGAGACAGAGGACTTGACTTTTTGTTTATTTTTTGCGCCCTGGACACAAGAGCAGAAAATATAAATAAATAGAAAATGCGAAAAATGCGAAATTCTTTCATGGCTGGGATGTATGCACATATATTTACATATGTTTTTCTTTGATTCCCATTCCTCCTCATCTCACTTCTGTTGTTGTTTACCAGCAACTTTTGCTTTCATAGCGGCTCCCTATTACGCACCAAAAAAAATGTGTTTATTTATTTTTTGTCAACTTCCGCTTGAGGTGGTTATTCATTTAGTGGTGTATTTTGTTTATGTTTTTATGGCCAATATTTATTTAATTGAAACAAGTTAACAAGAAGCGCAGATTGACGGAAAAGTTTTTCCAAGTCATTAATATGGCATTGCATACTTTTTGGCGACGCATTAAATGGTAATTAAAATCTCCATTGAGTATGGGTACTTGAAATTCATAGAAATGGACCTCAGTATTAAAACTGATAAATAAACTATATAGGGTTACCATGCTATTTGGCCTTAAATATATTTTCTGGCATACTTTTAGACACTTTTTTAAGAGATTTCAAGTAAAAGTGATATCTCCATCTTTTATAACTGTTTTGCATGGAATTTTAAAATATATTTAAATATATGCTCGTTTACTTTGAGACACCTTTTTTAATAGATCTTGATTCCAAATGCTTTCTCTATGCAAAGAATCCTCACCAGTCTCTGTGCAAACAAATTTTTTACGCTCTTCCACTTACTATTTGTTCACTTTATTCAGCGCCCACTGTCTTTGTGTCAGTGCATATATTATAATTATGATTTTTTTTGTTTGGTTTGGCCAAACACGTGAGAATTACGCTAAGTGACCCACTTGATGATCATTTTCCCGGGGGTGCAGCTGCGAAAAACTTACGTAAACCAATTTCCACGTTGCGATTTACGACGCAACAACCTTGGTGCCGCCGCTGCCACCGATGTTGCATTTGCAGTTGTTGATGTTGCTGCTGCTGGTAGCATGGGACTGCCGCTGCTGCTTTTCCGCTTTTCCCTGCCACCTGACATAATGTCGTCGCTGCGCGCTTAGAATTGCATTGCCTTTTTTTCCGCTGTTTTCCCTTACATATTTGCACAAATTACGTCATATTGGCAGTGCAATGTCGCCAAAATGTAATATATATATAGTACGCAATAACTACAGCCACGAGAGCGGGGCTGTGACGTTATAAACAAACACGGCAAAAAAAAAAAAGTATAATAAAAGCGCATAAAACAATGTGCCAGCCAGCAGGTGGTATCTCCTCTCGCCGCTTATCTTTGTCTTTATTAAACGTATTTTTGCCCGCGTGTTTTATTGATAAGATTTTTATTTATTGCTGTTTTTTTTTTGTTTAATTTTTCTCTCGACGACGCAGAAAAATGTGTTATTTTTTTCGTGCTCATAGACGCGCGTGCTTGGAACAACTGAACTCTTGTCAATTAGCGATCGGCGCACTGCCAGAGCTTTTTCTCTCGCTTTTCTGATCTTTGGCCCCCAAAGAGTCTGGCCAGTTGCGTGGGGAGAAACACACAAAGAGAGCGAGCTTTGAGCTTTTGGCATCAGCTGTTTGATAACAACACTCCACTCCCAGCTGCAATAAAAAGCCAGTTTTTGCTTTGACTTTTTGTAAGCCAACAGTGGATATTGGCTAGAAAGTTTGGTGTAATTTTTTAGAATATTTTATACTTAAATTTGTTACCAAGAACTGTTCAGGGGCACAGGATGAGTATTTCAACTTCATTATGGAGCCTTAGTAATAGTTATTATAAAACAGATAACAATCTAATCATTATTTCAAAGAATTAATTCGGTAAAGAAAAGGTAGAATTATATTTGAAAATAATTACTTGGTAGAAAAGGTATAACATGAATAATAATAATATAAATACAGTTTTATTTTGAGTAAGGAATGATTCATTTCTCGCCATCTATTTTATTTATTAACTTAAAACTTCAAAAGTATAAAAATTCTCTTCTAAATTATCTTTTAATTTATCCTAAATGACCCACAGTATTTAAGAAATGCTAATAAAATTTAAAGACCGTGCCAGATAGTTTTAAATAAATAGAGTACTTAACTATGGAATTTCTTATTTATTTTCGGAAAATAGAGGTTAATAGCTTTTTTATTCATGTACTTGTAGTGTCTCTGCTTCTCTCGGTTCTACTGCAGCCAATAAATACTGTGATTATTCCAGCTAAAATACTATATAGTCCTGATATCAGCTATTATCCAAACACGACTTTGATTTAACCTTAGTTTTCTATATAATATATACCCTTTTCTAATGAATTTGTCTCTCCCTCCTAAGTTTGCTTAATTAACTTTACAAAACTTTTGCAACTGTTGCTCATCAATTAATCAATTGAGAAACGCATTCAGCAATAAGTACGTGCTGCCGTATATAGAGATGGAGAGCCGATATATATATATATATATATTTGTTAATCGTTTAATTGCGGCAAGCAAGAACTTCCGCAATAAAAGTTGCATTGCCCAAGTGAAGAAATTGCCCCTTTCGGAACTTGATAACGCTGGGTATTTGTTACATTGGATACAGTTGATAAACTCCATCGCAAGAGGGGAGAGGAGGGAAATGTGAAATGGAACTTTTTCGGCAAAAGTTATCAATACGTTGCCCAAAAATACACACACACGCACGCACCCAATTTCTTGCCGAGACTCTGGCTTTTCTATTTCTGGCAAAAGGGAAAAGTTTCACAGGAAAAACCAGACATACACATGAACTGGCAAAATAAAGCCGTCGTCGTCGTCGTCGTCGTCGACACAAAAACAATGTTCTCAAACTGCATCAGATATGAAAAACTAACAACAACACACACACACACTGCCACTAACACACAGAGAATCCCAGAGAGAAAGGGGAAAAAAGTTGTCGTATTTTTTGCTATTTCGGTGTCGGAATGCAAATGGAAAATATTATAGAAAAGACATATCAGACACACACTCGCTGACGTTTAAATACCCTGCTGGGAATATCTTGAAAGTAAATATTTTTGAATTGCAGAATAGTTAAATTGCAATATATTTATTTAATTTATTTTATCTTCAACTTTTCAACTAAAATTTGATTTATAAATTTCTTTTAAAATATTAGATATTCCTAAAAAAACTTTATGGGTTTGAAACTGCCCAGAAAATTGCTTAAAAGTATGCAATAAAATATATTTAGCTACAAGGAAAATCTTCGGTTAGGTTTACAATTTTCTAGCATAATTTTGGACACTATTTAAATTGATTTATAATTTCCTGCATATTCAGCAGCACAAGATACTCCCGTTTTGATTTCTGTAAAGTTTTTCAATATAAAATATATAATTTCTTGGGTATAATATAAAATATACTTAATTGCGCAATATCACAAATATTTTACCCATTTTTAAATAGTAACTAACCAACAAGATATTCTAATTATCCATTATCCCTTCTCTATAATAAGAGAAAAAGGTTGATAGTGTAAGGAAAGAAAGATGGTTATCGCTGCAAAGCAAATTGTTGCCATAACGAACTGCTAAAGTATTTCCACTTGGCGTCGTACAAGTTGGCCGGGGCCTTCCATGCTGGAGTGTGTGGCCCCAGGACTTAGTCAGCATTTATTGAAATAATTTCCACGCCCCGGGAGAGGTCCTGCAGAACTTTTGCCCCATTCAGGCCTCCAGTGGCTGCCACTAAACGTTGATTAGTGCACTGTGAATGCAAATGTAAATGATGATTCCGCCCAAGAGCCGCGGATTGAGTTCTGCAAGATTTTTTATATTTTCTCGCCGCCAAACCCTTTTTTTCCTCTCGCATTTTCCTTGGCTCCCACTCTCTTCCTGGCTGACTTTTGTTCTGGCGTTCCCACCCACTCCTCACTTTTTTCTTTCTTTTATTATTTGTTTGCATTGAAAAGGAAATTGTAGAAAATTCGCCTTTGTTTGCTTAATAAAATATATAATTTTTTCCGCTCTAAAACTTGGGTAACTTGAAAAATGGGATGGCAACACCGCCACTCCAGTCGCCGCCGCAGCCGCGGGTATTTGTAAAAAATAAATAAAAATGGCATTAATTTGTTAGGCAACCCGAGAAGGGGTGAAAAAGGGGTAACTTTCATTTGGCATATTCGCGGCAGCATAAAAAATCGCTTCGACAGAAGGAAATATGCAAAAATTCTTTTCCATTGAAGTCGTCGTCGTTGTGGGGTTGTGGGGCGGGTGGGTGAAAAACGCTTTTCATTTTCCCTACACACACATTTTTTGTCGTCGAGGAAATGCTGGGAAAATGCTTCGCCGGATTCTGCTTGGGGTCTGGGCAAATGGGTTAACCACTTTTACATTTAATAAAGATTTTAAGTAACTTAAAATTGTTTTGCTTGTCTTTGTCTTTGGCTTCGCTTCGCCTCGCTTCGGACTCTTGGTTTTTTTCATTTGAGATTTGAATTTTAATTAACATTTCCCAGAGAATATGAGTATCTGTTTTCTCGCATTTTCCGGGGCAGAAGTAGAGAGTGGAGATGGTCGAGTTATTTCCTTAATTATGGATTGGTTTGAATGGGACACTGCGAAAGGATTAATTATTTCAGCATTGGAATCCCTTTTGCTGTATTTTTATTTGCTTTTTTTTGCGCATCCCGCTGATGTTTGTGTTAATTAATATTAGCGTGGAAATCACAGGGAGATCGGGAGGGGAGCATTACGATTGCTAATTGGATAAGTATTCCCTGTAATGATGTTATTAACGCTTCGCAGATAATTTAAATTGTGTTTTTTGGTATTTCAGGGCTTACTAAAAGGGAAAAATGTATATAAATCGAGAAGGGTAAATAAAAAAGCTTTGATTGAGAATTTTATAGTTTTTTCTTAATTGAATTTTGGTTTAAAAAATGTGTAAATTCTCTCAAAGTAACTTCTTGATTTTACAGTAATTAATAATAGCACACAACATAATCTGAATGAATTCTGAATTGATATTTAAATAATAGCAGGATCTCTTATGAGGTTCTCAAAGCTTGAAATATACACATTCCTCAATATCTGTTCTGCTTTTTAAAATCCATTGGATAATCTCTTACTAATGGCTGCCTTAGATTTATTGACATATTTTGTAATTTTCCGCCCATTAAATATTAGTCTACAATTCTGGCTCTTTCTAGAGCCATGACTGGCTTTTTAAGCATTATACGCTTCACTTATAATTAAGTAGAAATTTAACTAATTCAAATTGTTTAAAAATAAACGTTTTAAAGCCTCCAGTAGTAGCCACACATCCCTTTTTTTCTGGTTCGCTTGAGAAATTCGACATATATCACTGCTTTAAGTTTTTAATTTAAAAATAGCAATTTTCTATAGCTGCAGCGACGCGACTCGTGTGTATTTATTTTTAAATTCAATCGAAGAAGTGGGAGGACATCGCTTTGCACTCAACACTTTGACAACACAACACACTCTTCGCCCCGAGTTTTATTTATGGAACTGCACGCGACTGTCTGAGGAATAGCAGCTGCCTTCGCTGCACTTGTTTCCTCCTTTATTTATAGATTACATATAGATATAGTGCCTTATCGGGGGCATAGAGCGCCACTTACCTCCACAGGAAGAAGGCCATGATGATCAGGATGATGCCGAAGCAGCTGAAGATAATGCCCACCAAAACGGCCAGGTTGTAGTCATTATGTGATTGTCGCAGCAGCGGTTGCAGTTTCTCGCAGTTCGGTTGCAGTTGTATCTGATTGGGGGAGAAATGCAAATTAAGGGGAAATGGGGTTGAAATATAATTCAAAACGGCTTTAAATTAATTTTTGTATGGCAATATAATGAATTATTTGCTTATGTGTGCGCGTTACGCATCTTATTTATTATCTTTCCTAGGGTTAGTGGTTAAATATTGTCTCTCTTTTATATTTTATCAACTAGAGGTTTATTTATGTTTGTAAAAATTTACAAAAATACTAATTTGATACAAATTGATCACACTTTGGATAAATGTACATATTTTTATGATTAAAATGTTATATCTTGAGCAAAAGAGGTCTAATGCTAACATGAAGTTAACTAGAAGTTAACATCATATTTTATGGATATAATACATATAATTAAATTTAATTCTGATAAGGACCATCTATTGACTTAATACTTTAACTGTCTTAAATAAAATCTAGCTCAAAATTAAACTTTACTAAATAAAAAATAACAAATATTATTATTTTAACCTCAGATTAATGGCCTGCTTTTTCATTAATTGAAGTGTTTCAAAAATACGTTTAAAATATGAAAAAAAAACTATTGAAAATAAGACCCTTTTTGGTCAGTGAAATACAGAAATATTGTGACCAATTTCTGGAAATTTTTTCCCTGACAAGTGTGTGCATTACAAATGTGTGTGTGTTTGCCTCTCTGTTATCATTATATACGAGCATTATTTTTGTTGATTTTTCCTCCTCCATTGTTTGCTTTTCGCGCACTCTCTCTCTCCGTATTTGCTTTTGTTTATTTCCGCTTTTTGCATACGATTCCTGTGATTCTGACACACAAAAACGAGGAAAAAAATGGAAGAAAGGATTTAAATGAGCGCCATTTGCCGGGGACGCGATGTGCGCTAAGCGGAAAATGGCAGCGGGCCATGTAAATGCGGCCAAAAGGTGCAGGCCACTTGAAATTCAGGCGGACCAACAACAACAATTGCGATGAATTATGAATGAAGGGGGGCTTGGGTTTTTTCTTCTTTTCGGGGAGGGGAAGTAGAGGCCACAAAAATATTGCTGCATACTTATGAGGGCGTGTCGCTGCGGTTCCTTCATCCGCAATCCCCATCCCCTCGCTTCCTGGCATCCGAAACCAAGCCCCAACTCGAGTTGAGGTCAACTAAATTGCTATATTTTTGCCACAACTTTCGGATTATACATATTTTATGCATGCAACAAAGTTTGCGGTGTGTGTGAGTGAGCGAGTGAGTGAGTGTGGGTGTGCGTTTGTGTGAAATGTCATTAAGGATGTTGTTATGACAGGTTGAAGGAGTTGCTGTGCGGTCTTAAATGTCAATAAACGAACGCAGGTACATGGAAAACAATCTTCTATATGTACTTTATGTTTTCTAATCAATTCTGGATTTTTTTAACGTTACATTAAATTAATAATTATTATATTCTCTGTCATAATACGTTTTATTATTCATTTTTGAGATTTAATGTTCAAAAATTTTTTTTTGCTTGGGATACTTTCAAAATAATATGTTATGTAAGTAAATAATTTAAGAAATAAGGAAACTATTTGTAAAACCTTAAATATAAGTATTTGTCTGCTTTAATAATCCTTATTAATTAAGTTATTGCAAACTCCGAGCAAAAACCATTACAAAATGAATTTTTCTATATAGAAAAACATTTATTTCGATTTTTTAAAAAGTTATTACGTTATGAAAAATGATTTATTAAGTCCTAGATATTTAAAAAATAGCTTAAATCATTTTATAATCATTTTTCTCTCTGTATAAGTACAATGACTGGGGCGTGGTCACTCATTGTTGTTCCTTGGATGTCCATTAAGTGCCCATAAGCCCCTCATTACGCATACGCCCCGAGGTCCAACTGGTTCATGACTCAATAATGCACAGATACACAGAGATACAAAAAGGTGAAAGGGGCATACAAACAAAAATATAAAGATATTTTTCCAACCCTCCAAAAACAGGATAGAATTTTTCCAACTAAATAAATTTTCCTGCAAAAACCCAAGCAGCCCTTCCTTTTAGGACATGTAATCTGATATGGAAACTGACAACGCCGAGGCTGCCAAGTTTATGGCATGCCACGCCTCTTCTTACTCTATATCTCCGCCCTGCATTTTTTCCTATTTTTTTTTTGGCCCATTTCAAAACAAAATGCCAAGTTTTTCCGCCATGTGGCAGGTGTTGGTTTGAGGTTGTGGGTGTGTGTTTGTAGGTGTGTGTGAGAGTTGCATTTGATATCTTTATGCGCTACTTACAATCCGCGACTCCGAAAATTTGCCCAGCACTATTTTCTTGGGATTTATGACACTGAACGTTGCCGCTGCCACTTTGACCTCGTAGTACGAGTTGGTGGTTAGATTTTGCAGAATCATCTGGAAAAAGGCAAAAGTAGGGAGAGATATTAGTTAAAGATAGTAAATAAGATAGTAAAGATTAGAATTATGCTTAAAAATATTAAAAATATAGAAACAAACTTAAAAATAAGACTCTGAGTAGTTTGATTTGAAGTATTTCTCTTGACTTAGTGCCACCATGAATTTGTTTCAATTTTATGTACTTAAATTCCGTTTTAAATGATTCCTTACTAATTATTTAAATTTAATATTAAATAGATATGTGTATTTTAAAGATTAAACTTTTACAAAACTCTTGAATATTTCAACAACTTATTTGTGAAAGCAAAAATACAAAACTACAAAATTTAACTCTATAAAAGGCCCGAGTTTATTTGGCGAACATACTTCGGCTTTGAATCAAATACATTTTCCATTTCTGTTGGTTTCTATTTAACTTTTGGCCAAATCCTGTCCCCCTTTTTGCATTCATATGTGTGTAAAAAACAAAAGGTAGATATTATTGCCATTCCTGTTGTTTAGTTGTTCAACAAAAACCTTGTTTGCCGCTCACAAAATATTTCAATTATAAAAATATTTTGCAAACTGACCAAAGCGAAAGCAAACGATGTCGAAGCAGAGGCGACACTGCAGAGGCGGAACCTGCCCCGAAAAAAGATAGATAGTTCCTGAAGGGAAAGCGGGGCAAAAACAAGAGAGAAACCAACTATGTTTTTTCCTTCTCAGATATGGAAAAAGTCAGCTATGTGTATGATAACATTTTATTGTTGCGAAATTTGTTTGCCTCGCCGCATTCCCCACGACGCAACTTTTTTGTTTTTTTGTGTCCTTTATTTTTTTGTATATTTATTTACTCTTTTTCTGGGCGCTAAATAAAAAGGAAAGAGGAGCGCGCGAGCGCGGCACAAAGGCGGGCAGGAAAAACAACATAAATTTAATTTATTTTCGCAGGTGGGTAAGCCCCATTCGTGCGGGTGCCTCTCTGCCACTCTGCCACTCTGCGCGGCGGTTGCAGCGGAAAAGTATGCAACACTTTTGGCCCTCGACTCGCCTCGTGTGTGAATATCCTTTTTTTTTTTTTGGGTATAGAAATTTTTCGTAAAATATTTACAGCTGCCGCTTGGCAGGTGGGCGGCAGTCAGCCTTTTTCTGTATGCCGTTTGTTGTTTGTTGCATAAAAATGCAATTATTACTGGCCCGGGTATTTTATTTTTTGTGTGCTCCCTCGCTCTCTCTATGCATATCTGTCTGTATTAGGCAGTTTATCATAGGAGTTTTCGTTTTTTTTTTTTAATGCATACACGTAGGTTGGTCTGGCCAAATAGCCGCGATAAGCCGACACGATTGACATATCAGAGGGAGGACAACTCTATGTTGCCAACTTGCCAGGGCCATAAAAATGGTTGCTAACAACGCGGAAATATTTCTATATGTATTTTTTGTTTTCAAACCTGCCTTTGAGTTATGACTGCCAGACCCAGAAGGGGATTAATAGGTGGAGTTAGCTATTTGGTTTTGCGTTTTTGGGTAATATACATATTTTAGATTTTAAATCGGTGAAATTATAGGAAAATATAGAGAAGAACCCTCTTTTTAAAGATGAAGGATCTTGCATATATTTTATAGCAATCTTAAACTTAAAATTGCCTCAAGCAACTAGCAAACAACAGAAACATTTGTAGGAAACTTTCTGCAAATGTTAAAACAATTCTTTATACATTTTTAGTATGTGTTTAGAATACTAATAACCATCAAAACTTAATTAAATGAGGTTAAAATCTATACAAAAATCAGTTGGTTCACTTACCGCCGTCTCCAGCTCCTTGGCCGAGGCATTTATCCTTATATCCCGGTGCGTGTCCTGGCCAGCCAGTCGGGTTTTGATTACATAGAAATCGATGGTGTTGTAGAACTCGTAGGGTCGTCGCCAGCGTATGGTGATGGACTCCTGGGAGTGACAGGTGAGATTCACAATAGCAGGGGCACTGGGTCCGCCCACATCGGTCCGCTGGGCAATTTGATCGGAGGGTTCGCCCTCGTTTTTGGTGGTGAAAGCCTTTACGATCACACGGTAATCGGTGTAGGGTCCTGGAATTGCATAAAATCATTAACAAAAGTTTATAGATATTATATTTAGAGGTAATGCCTTTCTAAAAAGAATTTCTCAATTTAAAAAAAAACTCTGCGGCCCACCAATTAATGTAAACCTTTAATTTGGCCTTATTCCCACTTAAGGACCTTTCGGGTGTGACAGTTGAGGCTTTTTATTGGTCGTAAATACTGCCAGCAGATGTCAGTTGCATTCTTACATATATATTTCTGAATATCGGGCCATCTTTTCACTGGTCATTATGAGCAGCCTTGCCGCAGGACAATGCCGGAGGCAGAAGGCAGCCGCCTGGCGGTTTCTGTTCGGCTTTATAATTAAATTTTACTCAGCAAAAATGTAAAAGACAGGCCGGGCAACAATAACGCAGCGGCTGAATTGATTTTTCATGCCACGAAAAAAATACGACAGAAAAAAAACTCCACCTCAAGCGGAGCTGTCAGCCTTAATTGTATTTAATTAACAAGAGGAACTGCTGACATCTACTTGGATTAAATTTGGAAATAATTAAATGTTGCCATGGCGGTGGCAGCGGCGGCAGCGGCGGCGGCTCCTTTGGAATTTTCTGCAGGCACCGAGATGTGCAAGGCGGAGCACCTGAGTCGTGTAATTAAATTAAACAATGTGGGCGCATGTGAGGGAATGCGGAATATGCGGCGCAGCATAACTTTGTTGCAAGTTAATTGCATAGCTGCTGCTCCCTCCCTCCCCCAGGGGAAACCGCCGAAAAACTCGCTGGTGTAATGCCGCGAATTCCGCGAGATAGATGCTGTTTTGGCAGCCTAAAAGCAGACACCACCACGCCTTAATCAGCGAAATTAGCGGCGGTGTACAATTATAAGCGCCAGAAAGTTGTGCTCGAGAAAACAACAGCAGAAAGAGTGGCGCTAGCGAGTGGCAAGAGCCACTTGAAACTATTTAATTACAAAGCAGCTTGGCAAACAATTTGACGGGAGCCTCAATTAGAGGTAATAATAGCTCTCGGCCAGGTTCAAGGGTTTCTGTTCTTCCCCCTCAAAAGTATGCGCCGTGGGCGTGTATTCGGGTTGTCAAAGTCCCATCGACTGCTGACAGTTTGATGTTCAAGTTGACAGAGGACCAAATCGTCTGGAAAATGGGGAATCCTTTGATCGGAATGACCGTTTCAAAATTATGTACAGTAGGCAGCCGAAGGGGGTGAATTCATTAGGGTCAAGGGGGGCGCTGCTGAAGATGGAAAGGTACACCCAGGGCATCTTAATCTCCTTAGAAATCTGTTTTTAATATCATTAACTCCTATTTTCCTTTAAATTTCTTTTATTTGGATATGTCAGACTTACTTAAATTCTGCAGCTCAAAGTGTATGAGGGTCTCCGCTGAGTTGCGTGAGTTCTTCACGATTTCCACGCCAGTTTGATTGTCATGAATGTGAAACACATGATAGCCGGCAATGGCTCCGTTCTGGTTCTTTGGCGGATGCCAGGACATTGTGATGCTGTTGGCCGACACATCCAAAACGGTGAGATTCTGGGGCTTACTTGGCACTGCAAAGAAATAATAAATAAGGGGATGAGCATCAAAAGTCAAAAGTTAAATTTGTTCATGTTCTTAGGGGTCTTGTTTCGTTGCATACTTTTCGGCTTAGAGCCCCCACAAAGTTAAGCAGACAAGGAAATGGGATATACATATTTAGAGAGGAAACTCTCGAATAATAGATACTTCTTAAAATTAAGAGAATTATTTCTGTAGGAAAGTGATTAAGTTAGTGATTATTTTTAAATAAAATGTTAATGCTTAGAAGGTTTTAAGTATTACTTTGATGTGGTTCTTGCATTTTGTTACTAATAAATACCCAATATACCCTCGAATTGAGTGAGTTATGCCTTTCAAAAGTTAATTCCCAACTCTTGAGTTGTCAAAGGCGAATATATATAATGTGATGCCAAGTCCCCCCCTGAACTCAATTTACACCCACACCGCCCCCCGCCAAGTAATCTGGAATTTGTAAATAAGAAATGTTTGCATACTTAGCGGCGTGTGCAAGCCGGATGACGCCAAATGACAATGCATAAATAATTTATTAAATAACAAAAAGAGAAGGGCAACAAAAACAACAACAAAAACAAAACAAGAAAGGAAGTCGAAGAAGAAGCAATCGCAAGTAAAATAAATTGAAATGAATATTTTGCAGCAGCAGATAAAACAATTTATATTCAAATGGCATGTGTGCGGGGTGTGTGCTAGAGAGGGGGGTGTAGGGAGAGGGAAAAAAATTATATATTCAATTACCGAGAGGGAGAAATGGAAAAGAATTGGCGCAAGTAAAGCGCAACGTAATCGAAGCGCATAAAGAAACGGAAATGCGATTGCTAGCAATTTATTATGGCCTGCACTGTGGGGCAACTCAAAATACACACTCACAGATACACACTCACACAGACACAGATGCTCTCCTCACTGATGGTGGCTTATAATCCAGCAAAACCAGCAGCGGATGCAAAAGCCCTGGCAATAATTTCATTTGCAAGCCAAAGGACAACACACTCGACCATGTGTGACAGCCAAAGGGGTTGCTTGGCTGTCTCTCTCTCTCTGGGTGTGTGTGTGTGTGGGTTGGTTAGCTGTGTGTGTGTGTGTGTGCAAGTGGCAAAAAGCACTAAATGGTAATTTATTTTACTAATACAACAAAAGCCCGCCCCGACCCGGCCAAACGAGCAAAAAGCGTTCTGCAATCAAAAGAACAAATGAGTGACCCGAGGGCCGAGGCAACGGGCACTTGACCCTAACTCCCGACCAAGACTTTTGCCATGCAAATGCGATAAAGCTTAACAAAACACCCATACATGTACAACCCCAACACTGGCAAAAATTACTAGCCTTAAAAATATAATTTATACCTGTAAGTAAATCATTTTTCTTAATTTTTGAGGGGGAAAAATGTGACATTAATGTTATAGATTACTAGTTATTGAGTAAAAAGTAAAAATACTATTTTAAATTCTCCTGAAATCAATTTTAATAAGACATAATTTTAAAACGTATTTAAAAGTGTGCAACAAAAAAATGTAGCATACTTTTGGACACATTTTAAATTGATTTTAATTCTGTTGAATTATTAAACTTATGACTTCTTTACTTCTATCTTACATAAATAAAACCTTCAACCTGTTCTTTAAAATTCCCCCTAAAAATATTAATTAAAATTAAGAGAAAGACACCTTAGTTTTTTCTCTGTGCAAACAAGTAAGAAAAAAGAGGCTACCCACACATGAACACTTGGCTGAACAGAATAAACAGTCGCTGTCAATGTATAGAAATTTATACAATTCAATAAATGGCATTTCTACTTTCTTTGCCAGTCCCTCTGCCTCTGCCTCTGTCCTCCTATTCCTCCACTCCTTTCCCTGTTACTTCTACTTCGATTTCTTCTTGTACTTCATCCTTGGCCCGGGCTCTGCTCTGCTTTGCAATTGCAAACGGAAATGGAAATGGGAAATGGACAGGCAGCTGCTGCTGCTGCTGCTGCATCTGCAAAAAAAAAAAACAACAAGGAAAAGAGAAAGGAAAAGCCAATTTATAGACTCGAACTCGAACTATGAAAGCGAACGACTCACTCGATAGGACCAAGGACCAACGGTGGCGGTGTAGTTGTATTAAAATCAATTAAGCAACAAAGTGCTTCACACACACACCCACACCCACCAACCCCTCCTAACGATAAATGTCCTTTCAGGGGAATAAAGAGAAAGGAGGAGGAGGGTTTGCCGAGAAGAAAAGTTAATAGGTTTGCCACTCGCAGAAGACAGCTGGCAATTCACCTGAGCAAAGGTGAACGAGTGTGCGGGGGCAGGCCGCCACTAAGTGCTGGTGATTGGTTTTTGTTTGGCAAATATTACATAAATAATTGAGATTGAGACGAGCGCCGAAATCAATCAGCCGCAGAATGATTGACGAGACCGAAATAAAACTATATTTAACACAGAAGTTGCTAGCTTGAAGAAGTAATTAATTAAGGCTTTTTGTTTAAAAATAACTCTTAAGAAAGTCTCAATTTAAGTAATAATATAAGTAAGTAATAATTGAAGCCTAGAAAAGGTAATGTATTTACAAAGTAAATCAATTAGCCGGCTATTTTCGCTTTATAACTATTTAAAAATAAATTTAAACTGCTTCTGAAATATTTAAATTAATTAAACAACAATTATAATGCACAAAACAATTTGAAATGTGTTACAAACAGTAATGTATGTATGTCAATATTTGCCGTACTTCTTTATTAATGAAGTTACTAAAGAATAAACCCACAAAGTAACCAATTATTCTTAAAATACTTCGCTTTAGTAAATCTGATTTGTGGCCACCATAAATCGAGTTAAAATTCAATAAATTGAGCTCATGTCCAGGAAGACATGTCAGCTTTTCCACCCCTTTTCTTTGCAGCATGAAAAACCCGTCTCAACATTTGACAAGTCCTGGGCCAAATTAAAAGAAAACAATAGATACGTTTTTTTTTTTTCATCGCCCACTATTTGCTCAGGCTCAGGCGCCGGAAGTAACCAAGTGTGAAAAAGCAAAGGAAAATCCGCAAAGCCTGGGAAAAACTAAGAGGGGAACACTCAAAGCGCGCGCGTGATTATTTTCACAAAGGCAAAGGCAGGAAGTAGAAAAAATAGATGTAACTAGGAAAAAAACCTGGGGGAGTCGTGGTGGAAAATCTGGTGGAAAAAAAAGAGTAGCGCCTTGGAAAAACCAATACCGACGACGACGTGCTTAAGTTGTTAAAAACTCCAAACAAAAGGCGGCAGCTTGAGGATCCTTCAAAGGGCGGTAAGGTGTGGGGCTGTCCAAGGTGTGTGTGTTTGTGTGTGTGTATAGAGCAAATAGCATTAAGTTGTCTGAGCCTCGAAAAAAAAGAAATATATAAAAATAACAAACAGCTTGAAGAGTACACTCAAAAAACTGCTTATTTTCCAGGAAAAGGGTTTTTTATAAGGCTTCATGATCAATTGTTTTTGAATATTTAATATATGGGGAATTAAAAAAAATTTGTACAATTTTAAAGTGTATTTAAGGCATTCTTTGTTCGATAAATATAGGTAAAACTACCTAAAATTCTTTATAAATATTTTTTTAAATCTCCAGAGGCTTCAAAACACTATTTAGCATTCTTTAAAAAAATAACTGCAAGTGATTCTAACTTAATTAATGCCAACAATTTTTCTCTGTGTCTGTAAACAATAAAAAAATAAATAAAATACCAAGGGGCGGGCGTGTGCCAGCCATTGTTGTTGGCCATATGCCTTATTTAGTTGTTGCTCTTCGTACTTTATTGTTGTTGCTTAACTTTACGAGCTGCTTTACGGATTTCGCCCAGACGTAAAAACTAAACAAAAGCGGGCGAAAACACGGAAAGAAAGAGACATGCACACAAACAAACAATTAGAGAACACACACATACACACATACCGAAAAAAAAGGTAGAAAACCCAGGTGACTGCCTTTCAAAAGGCGTCAAAGGCTCCACCGCGCCCCGAGAATTTGCACAAAGGCACAAAAATTATGCGAAATAAAGACCGAAAAAAAGAGGAAAAACAGAGAGAAAAAAAAAACAGCAACGACAACAAGCTGTGAAAAAAAATAAAAAACTGCAAAGTTTTGTCCCCCGAAAGCTTTGATGGCCAAGAGCAAACACTGAATGGACCAAAAGGCTCTGGCAGCAGCAGCAGCGCCATCACTTAGCGGAAGTAACACGGCAGCCATTTTGAATGCACACACATGTGTGTATGGGCAGTCGAGTGTGTGGGTTGTGTGTGTGTGTGAGCGAACCTTTGTGAACTTTGATCCTTAAAGGAGAAGGCTCTTTAATAATCAGGTGGTTTTGTTGAAATCCTATAAAAAGATCTATAAATGCAAAAATAAGGCATAGTTTAAGGCAGTTTAATATTTGCTTTAATGTAAAAATATTTTTTTTAAGAAATTTATTTGTTTTTAAAGAAGTAATGGAGTAATTGAGTAGTATTATGTAGTCCTTGCTTTTTTGAATGAATAATTAAGAAAAAAACACTCTTAAAATACCTAAGTAATATTCTCTTTTATTTCCTTTATATTTATTACTTCAATCAAACGCCAACTGCAATTTAAATCAACTCAAATGGCATATCATTTGCGTCAATCGCACATACATTTTAATTAAAGCAATGTCATTGCCGTAATGGTATATCTTGGGACTGGTATTTTGCCATAATGCCTTTCGGCTCTATTTAAACACAAAGCTTTACTGTCAAATGCACAAAACAAAGGGCAGAGCGGCTACAAAACTGACACACTTCAAGGGGGGCCAATACACACACAAGCACACACACACAATTTGAAACTGATTCTGACAAACAACAATCTGTATATATATATGTGTTTATATATATATATTTCAAAGTGCTTTTGCCACTCGAGTTGTCAGTTGAAATCCAGCGATGACCCTTTTGAATAGGATTTTTATACGGCAACTCTAATGTTCACTAATTTGCAAACGTTTGAGAACCTTTGACATGTGTCTATTTTGGGTCAAAGCCAGAGAATTTGTGTGTGTGTGTGTGTGCCCCAAAGGGTTAATGCAGGGAGTAAGTTCACTGGGGGAAAAAAAGAAAAGTTTTTTTCTGTCTTAACCTTGTAAATAAAAATATAATTCGAAGTTTATTCCAGCAAAAACTCGTATTACCTATAAAATTCACCAAGAGCACTGCCTAAAATGTTGTATTAAAATTAATGGATAATCATAGCATACTTTTTGGCTCCTGAATAAATTGCTTTCGTGTAATTGAAATTTTAAGAACTGTGATAATTTATTTAAGAAAATGTTCTTCCGAATATTTCTAAAACATCACCCAATTAACTCTGTTAAAGGCTCAAAGTAAGCATTGCATACTTTTAGGCGCATTAATAAATAAATTTAAAATCTCACTTCTTATTTAAATCTCCATTTAGCTTTAACTTTATCGCTTTAAATATGCTGCAAATGCTGAAATTTCTCACCTTCTACCTTGGCCTTTTTGTCCCAACTTCCACCGGAACTTTAAGCCCGACTTTGGTCTATAGCCGCCCCGGGCAACGAAGGCTAATTAAGGGCGAGTGTCTGGCCGGCTGCTGATGCCTGCATTCGCCTGCTCCATGGCCAAGAGCGGTGCGATAAGGCTATACATATATTGTGGCATGTGAGCAAGAGGTTATCGCCAGGAAGTTGCACATGGAAGCACCATGGGGTAACCGCATCCAGGCACCACATCCCCATCGAAAAAGCCAACCTTCCGGCCGGAGCTCGCTTGTTTTTGCGATGCTTGAGACACGGAAACTGTTTTGGGTTCGGGTTCGGGGCCCGGGACACAAAAAAACAGGCATCAATGTCACGTTCAAAGTGTCGAGTTGTTGCACTAACAAGGTGTTTATGATTTAAAGCGCCGCTCCGCTTCGAAAGGGGGTGTGGGGGTATGGGTTCTCTGGCAGACAAAAGGCCTCCTCCATGACAAGTGACTTGGAGTGGAGTGGAAAAATGCCAGAGCACACACATGTGTGTGTAAGTTGAGCTGTGAGTTTTCCCCTTGAATGGCATTTTTCGTAGGCGTTTTGGGGGGGCTAGGGTTGGGTTTGAGGTTTTTTTCTGCACAAGAAAAATTGACATGTTGAAGTGCAGTTAGGCGGAAGTTGTCGCCGAGGCAGCAGCAACATTTTTCTATCTGCCTCCCTTTTTTTTTTGTTGTATTCAGAGTGGGCGTGTCTAAATGCGGGTTGGCACGTGGTTGAGCGATAAAAAGCAGAAAATATTCCCCAGCAGCAACAGCAAAAAAAGGGCTTATCTGTGTTCTTGATTCTGATTTCAGTTTTTTTGTTGTTGTTGTTTGCCTTGACACAGAGGCCATCTATCAAAATGTTTTTATTTTCTAGGAGCAGAAGAAGAGGGTAATGCCAGTCTGTTGTCAAGTTCAATATGTTTGAGGTAATCAAAGTAAATGTTTCAATTTGGAAGAACTCTGGGTTCTTTATTTAATTGGGAAATTTATGAGTTTTTATCATTTCTTGGGGTTTTATTTAATTTGTTTTATTTGGTAATAAATTTTTAATAATTTGTTTGTAATAAATATCGCTTGAAAATCAGTTTTCTTCTTTTTTTTTTGTTTATTTAGTTGAACAATTAAACATATTATGTTATTTGGAATTTTCTTAGAATTTTTTCTATGGTTAGATTTCGTAATAAAAGGTAAAATAGATTCTTTATTAAAAATATTGCTTGAATATCCAAGTTGTTTCTTCCTAATTAACTTTTTTAGACACGAAAATAAATATTGAATAAATAATTTAATATATTTCTTATCAAATATTTATGAAAGGTCAAAAAAATAATTTAACAATTACTTGTTACTCCGTTTTTCATATAAATTAATATCAAACCAACTTGGAGGAATACATTTTCTGATATAAAAATATCTCTGCTTATTTAAAATTATTTTTCTTGCTAAATTCTCATATATAATGCCCAAAAGAGTATACAAATATTTAGCTTGATCTACCATCATATTATTCCCACACTTCTTTGTTATCTGAAGTCCTTGCAGGAGCTCCATAAATTAGGCTCAGAACATTGCAGCTGATAAGTAGGCAAAACATACGTGTGTGTGTGAGGGGGAAAACCTCGTGTGACAGGTCGTGGAAAAGCGCAGCTCAAAGTGAAGACAACACAGTCGAGTACTTGGAAAGTCTAGTCAGCTGGCTTATCATTTATGAAACGTGGAAAAAGACGCCTTGAGCACGCTCCTTTTTGCCAGCAGAGTCCTGTTACTGTGCTGGAGGAGCCTTGTTGCAAATTAAAATCAAGACAGCAGCAGAGGCGGCAGCAAAGCCGGCTAAATGATTGATGGATGCTCTTTTTTCTGCGAGGAGTGGGAGCTGTAAAAAGTTCAATGATTTATGCTTTTTTGGCTGGACCAAATTTGCTGGCTACTAAATGATTGTTTTCATCCTCCCTCGGAGCCTGGCTCCTGCCTCGCCTCGCTCACTACTTTGCACTTTTAATGTATTTTTTGACAAGTCATGTTCATAACTCAGTGTCCTGTGAAATTTCTATGGGTCGCATGGAGGCGGAAACTTTCCTTCGGATAAAGTTCAAAATCAAAGTTTCTCTCGGTTTCATTTTTTTTATTTTATTTTCCTCATAGTTCAAGACTTGCTAGGTTTTTGTTTTTCGGTTTTTGGGAGACGCAAATCATTTGTCAAAATACAAGAAGTACGTCGCAAAGTTGCTGCTGCCTGTTTTTGCCGTTGACAAGCCAAAAGTTGTGCCAATTTGTATTAGCAACTTCCCTGCGCCTGCAACATGTCCGACTTTCGGACTTTGAGTGCGGCCATAATATAGCCAAAGATCAGGGACACACAGTGGCCAGCTCTGGTTCTTGGCCAAAACTTCGAGTGGCGAGTGGAATATTTAAGTTCAAAGTGTTTGCGTTGCGGTTTCTGGTCAAGAGGAGAGGAGAACTCTATTTTTGTATCCTCTAAGGAGAGGACAAAAATAAGGGAAAGTGCTGGGGAAGCAGTCCTAAATCGAGGAAACCTGCTATATCTGATAAATATTCATACCTAAATAGTTTATTATCAAAAAGATAAGGTTTAAGCCAGGAAATACCATTTTATTGATCTCTAACTCATTTACAAATATATGGCATAAAAGTGCACAATAAATCTGTCAAATAAGCAATAAATATTACAGATACCCGAGGCTTAGTTACACTTTGTATCTGCAATTCATTCCCTATTCATTCTTGGTCTCTGACTATTAATTCTGATTTTTTCTCAGCCAGTTTTCGCTTGTCAAAATTGTTTGTCAACTGCTGTTTGTCACCCTGCCGCCTGCCAACTGCAAGTACGTATCTGACAGATACGTAGGCAAATTCCCACGATTTTTCCGCCCTCAAAAGGGCTCAAGTGCCTGGCACGTACTTGTGGAACCCCCCTCGCGGGGCCGCACACTTGATGAACTGCACTTTTCATCGCCGAAAGTGTTACTCTCCAAATTTGTGACAGCTCTCAGCTGGTGGGTCTTGAAAGGGAAAATGAATTTACAAAAAATTAACTCAACACCCGCGCTGCTTGTGGCACTTCTGGCTGCACAAAAGTTGTGGCAAAACAATTAATTAAACTAATGACTCGCTGGAAATATCAGAGGCATCAGGCGGGGCGGCGGGTGGTCCCAAAAAATGATTTGTGAAAACGTTGATTCAGCAGGTTTATTAATTAAAGTGTTTGGCCAAAGATGAGTTTACAGAAACCTTAAACTTTGGCCGTGTAATTACAAGCAAATATTTAAGAGTTCCACACACTTCCGAGCCCAGCAATTGATTGCTTTATTAATTGATGCGATCAAAAGTTCACTTCTGTCTGGCAATTATTTAAATTTTTCCCCTGGCCACTACTCTATATGGCAGCTATAAACGAATTTACTGGGAAAAAGCCAATGAATTCGTTTGACTGAAATAGTAATTACTGACGAGCAGCCAAGCGTTCAAATACGGTTTAAAAAAATTGAATTTAATTTATGATTGTCTGAGCTAGTCGACTGGACATGTTAATAAGCTGGAAAACTGCATTTAAAGTGGCTTAACTTGGTTATTAATGATTGCTCAGGCTGTTGCTCTTTTTTTTGGGGAAAATTATATTAGGTTTAGGAAGAAAACATAAATACTTAATGTATTTATTTTTATTATTTTAGTGTGTGAAGTTTCTGTGGCTCTAATATTAAGTTAAATTAAGTCTGGAGATTTTTCTACACTCCTAATGATATAATTAATCATTTACAGGACTCTAGCCTCCTGCCCACTTGCATTTAACCCCGATTTCTGCCCTGAATCAACAGAAAGGACCTTGGGCCACTTACCCAACAAGTAACTACTGTTTTCTGTTAACCCCATTATGACCACGCCCTTTGTGTGGCCCACATTTTTGTCTTATTAATTTGAGGGGGCGTGGCGTGGCAGCACCTGCCCCTAAAAACTGCAACCTAATTCGGGTTTGGCGTGTGGCCAGCAAATCAGGTGCTCCTTCGAGGACAATGTCCTGCAATTTTCCAGTCTGTCAGTCAGTCTCGGCCTTAAGCTTAAGCACACGCGAACATAACCGGAGCCAAAATCGGGAATGCAAATTCGTCGGAGCCAAAAATTGGTCTTAAGACCAACTTAAGACCTGCCACAGTGGCGCTCCAATTTAATGACTTGCCCATAAAAATAGTTGGCCGTGCGGCTTAACAAATAAAATACCAAATAATTGCGGGCCATAAAAGTTAAGTTGTTAATTGTTTTGTGTCCTGTGCGCAACGCGTGTCCTTTCGGCTGGGCTAGGAAGGGAGGGGAGTGGCTGTGAAACATGGCCTCACTGCCAATGAATTGTTGCCGCTTGGCACCCGCTGCTGGCCAAGTTTTAACGAGCAGCCCGACGGCTGCTTGTCAATGCCTCGGACATATTTCATGAGGCAGGTTCAACATCAAAAAAATTAGGGGAAAAACAGAATAAAAATAGCAGCCAGGAATAGTAGTAATTGCAGGGAGAAAAAAGTATGGGGAAATCAAGCCATGACAGGGGAAAATTTATTTATAGATCGGTTGATATTGGGGTTTATTTTAGGTATTTATTTTATGTTAAGGATCTTTAGAAAATATTGTTAATTTGAATAACCAAGTTAAGTGGGTAAAACATCGCCCAAAATAGTCTTGACTTCTAAAATATTTTTAAGTAGCTAAAAAAATGTTTAAGCAAGGTAAATCTTATATAATTAATAAGAAATGAATAATAATTAATTAAGAAATGAGTTAAGAAAGGTTTTATCACTTGAAGTGTACTTTATTATTTATTATTAGTATTGGTAATGATTAAATATTATTTTTAATATTTTGGAAAACTTAAAGACTCCAGTATATTTTTTCCTCGTGTAGCACCTTCCCCCCGCTCCCTGAAAACAACGTTAAATAATTCATTTTGGCCAAAGCTAAAAGTTTTGCGTGAGAATTTTGCCATATTACACGAAGGCAGTGGCGCAGGCCGAGGAGTTGTTGACGTTGCCCCGCCCCGCCCCCCAAAAGGGGGCTGCGTGCCAAACCGGAAATGAAAACTCTCTTAATTGCCTTGAAGTATGCAATTGCTGTTGTTCTTGTGCTGGATTTATCTATGTATTTTATTGTTGTTCCTTCAGCAGATAATAACTGAGCAACTACACAAGTTCTTCTTCCTGTTTAGGCCGGGGGTTAAGAGGGCGTAGGGGTTAAGGGTTGCGGGGTCGTCGAGAAAGTTCTGCGGTGTCAATGAACCTAGTTGAGCAACTATAATTACCAATTCTTGTCGAAGGCCCATCGAACTTTCTGTTTTTGTTTGTCGTTGGTAATGGAGTTTTTTGGGGGCTGGCCCCGAGGCAAGTTCTTCGAAGTTTGAATTATTAAAGCGAGGGGCAAAGAGGGTTGCAAATTTAGATAGTAATATTAGGTGGAGTTGGGGCTTAAGTTCATCAACATTGTATGAATTTATTTATGAGATTGTATCTCTTGTTGAACCTTAGAAGTTAGACATCTATTTACCATAATTTTCATCGACTGCAGCATACGGGGGCGTGGCATCGTTGAAAGCCATTCCTGATCCGCCATTTCCCATTTCACCGGCCACCGGAACCGGAACCGCATTGGCGAAGGCCAGCGTGGTGGCAGGCACTTCCGGCGGCTGATCCTGCTGCTCAATGGAGGTGGCCGACGTGCTCAGCAGCGATGACTCCTTCTCTGAGGATTTTCCCGTGGAAGTAGAGCTTTTCATTGTCGTTCCTGGACTTCCCAATTCAGTCTCAAGGGTTTCCCAACCGGATGCGGTTGTCTCGGCCTCCGGATTGTTATTATTATTATTATTATTATTATTCAGATTATTATTGTTGACTAGATCGGCCAGATTGCGATCGGAAGAGGGAGTGCTGGCATTTTGGATGGTGGCAGCAATGGTGGCCGGGGGCGGTGCGGTAAACGGAGCTGGCGATGATTGGGATATGGTGGGCAGGGCGGTGGCACAGTGCTCCGCGATGCTGACAAACAGCAGCAGCTTCAGCAGGGCCCGCAGGAGAGCGTGGTGGAGCTGATTTCGTGGCATCTTGATTCGTTTGAGAATTCCTAGGAAGTCTGGGTGTTTCCCTCGTTGATTTACTCGTTTTGTGCTTTAAATTATATTTTGTTTTTCACTTTTTGTGCGCTTTTGTCCCACTGTTCAGTAGGACTGGAGTTTTCTGGGTGATTTTTCCTTTAACTTACAACATTTTGTGCGTTGTTTTTAAAGTATGTGCTTTGTGATATTTTAAGGGTTCTTAATGCTTAGTTGATTGGGTTTAAATGATTTCCATTTTGGCACTAAACATAGATGATCAAAGATGTTGGTTAAAAATTAAGAAATATAAAATTTAAAACCAGGTTTTTGAAGCTGTGTTTGGATATTTTTATTATTATTTAACTTTCAAAGCACTGAAAAATTATTTTTCATTTAAAAATGAATTTATTTTCCCTTATAAACATTTTCCAACACTTTTTTCTTCAATAAACCTTAGCTAAATGTTTATATTCTTTCACTTAAATGTTTATTTCTTTCTCCGTTGTCACTGTTTATTATAGTTTGTGTTGTTTTTTATGATGCTGTGGTTAGTTTTTTTTATTGATTCAGTTCGAATGCCTTCTGTTTTGACACTAAACAAACACAATAAAATGTGTGAGGCTTGGAAGCAACAACAAAAAACGAAGAAAACTACAAGAAATCTGTGTTTATCTTCGATGAATCACTTTGTTTCTTCTTTGTAAAAAATCTCCACTGTTGTTGTTGTTGGTGTTTTGGTGTTCTGGTGTAACACATTTTTCAAAGCGGGCCAACCCAAAAAACAAAGTGAAGAAAAAAAATCTGAACCCCAAGCTTGAACCCCATCAAGTCTGCGTCCCTCTCCTCTTCTTCCCCTTCGTTTTACTTTTATTTATGATAATTTATTGCATTTTTTCAATACTCCTCTGCCATTGTTTCAGTTCTCTCCTTCTCTCTTTTGGCGTTCTTGTGCCGCTTTTTTCGCATTTTCTTCACACTTTTCTGCACATTATTGTTGTTTTCGTATCCCTTTGGAACGAAAAAGAGTTCAATGGGGTTCATCCATCCGCCGGCGAAGATGCAGCCGCCTTAAAAATACACTCCCCATAATATATATATACATATATATATAGATAAATATGTATATATGCCCATATATAAACCGACAACAAATTGGCAATGCCCACAAACGATTTGCTGACGACATGTGTGCGCCAGCTGTGGGTTAAGATGCTGCGTTTTGGGTTAAGAGCTGGAGAGGAGTGTGGCGGGGGGCAGGAGAAAAATCGCGTAAAATTAATGATGGGGCGTAGAGATTATACCCGAGGCGATCATTCCGGAAAAAAAGATCTACAAACTGTGTAGAGAAGCTAAAATTATGCCTTGACTAGGTTGGGAGAATAAACTATGGAAGAATCAGCTTTAAAAAATATATTTAAAATAATTTATTTAGCTACTCATTAAGCCCAGCTATCTTACTCTTTATATTTACTACGTTTTAAATGATCAAAAATTGTTAAAAAGTAAATAGATCCTGAGAAAGGAATCGTCGTACCTTTAAACATCATTTTAGGTCCTGAAGATTTTTCTTGGAGACCATTTATCTAACAAACATAATTCCCAACCTCTTAGATTCCACTCAATTAATTCCTACAACTTACTAATACATTCCTAAAACAATTGCCTATATGGAACACCCTTTTTTCTCCCACTGTAAAAACATAAATGGATGTGAAGCTAATCGATCTCAATCCATAAGCTGCCTAAGCACTGCAATTTGGAGTCGAGTTTTTCCATACACGAACCCTAACGACACCGGATAAGTGAAACATTCCATCACTTTTCCGTTCCTCTTTGTTCTGCCAACAACAACAATTGCACTGCAATAAAATGCACAAAGAGATGGGAGAGGAGGGGAGCGTGTAAAAGAGAGGAAGCGGGGAAGAGGCGGATGGAGACGGGCAAAGTGCAAATTACAGGGAGCTCGTGCTGATTCATTCAGAATTAGCCTCAGCACGCTATATACTCGGGGTCTTTGCAGTGGAGTGAAATACAGTGGAGTGTCTATAACATGGATCTATAAATGTCACTGTCAAAATTGGATCAAAATTAATAGTTTCTGGAATTTATAGAGCATTCTTTTTGCTAAGACTTCCCTTTATAATTGAGGTTTTATTATGAAAGGTTTTAGCCTTCTAAAAGTGTTTTATTAACTATTTGAGTAATTAATTCTTATATTATTATTTGTTGTTTAACATTTTAGGGAGTATTAAATATGGTTTAAAATTTTCAGATCATTTGTGTTATTTTTTAACAAAATAAAATAAGAGGGAACATTTTTTAATTATTAAATAAGACATATCGACGCAGACTTGCCATACGGTTTTTCATAAGACATACGTTCAACCTCTCTCTTCTTTCTTGTTAAGTAATTTTCTTTATTTAGATTGTTTACTGTACTATATTGTTGCTCGTGTTTGGCCAGCTAACCGCAACCGCAGTCAGCGTCGCCGTCGACGTAGCGGCTAATTAGCAGCTCATCAAATTGCCGCATGCAAAAAGTAAGCCAACGAGCCAAAGCTTCGAGTGTAGTCTTAAGCGTTACACTCAGAAAAATTCTAAATAAATAAGGTTAATTTATGCATAATTAAGCATTTCATAAAAAGATTAAAGCCCCACTTTTCTGGCTTAATTGAGTCATGAGTAATCCAAGAAAAATGCAATTCCGAAGTATGTATTTTCTTCTAAGCATATTTACCCCTTTTCTTCCTATTAACCAATAAGTAATATTTATAATAATCCTATTTATATACCAAAACATCTCAATATTCGCCTTAATTTTCTTCAAATTTTCCAACATTATGTACAACCTGCCTATGACATTTGATACACATTTTTCTCTGTGCCAAAAAGACACACAGATGTGCTGCTGGCTGCTGGCTGCTGGCCACAAGTAAGAGGGCCTTTTTTAAAAATAGAAACACACAAAAGATTACGCTGAAACCAGAGATAAAGGCGAAGAACAGAGGTCCAAAGAAAAGGGAGGGGAGGATGGAACACCATAAAATGAAATGGTTAAACGGGTCGAAGTCGCGTTCAAAGTCGCTGATTCGACCATGGAAATTGGCCAATCAAGCGACAATTGTCGGCCATTTGCGGGGCCAGTAAGTGCTTAATAACGGCAAATGGGTCAGAGAGACGACGACGACGACGACGACTCCTAAGTGGACACCAAGTCGGTGTCTCCTCTGATTCCCTGACACCCTGACTCCCTGATTCCCCGATTCCCTGATTCTCTGATTCACTGATTAGCATGCGCCGATGACCCCCGACTATGACAACAACTGACAGATAATTGAAAATCACTAAAAATACAACTACGGGGGAAAATGGAAAAACGACGAAATGGGGGCTCTAAACAGAAATCAATTGGCGGAAGGCAAATTGCCTGACAACTGCAGACCAACATCAAGGAAAGAGTGGTAACAATAAGGGCCTCGACTATGGGATACCCGGTACTTTTACCTAGAGTAATAAGGAAGTAACCTTATTTTGACAAAATCTTAGGCTTTTAATTGTTTGGAAATATAGCAGCCCTTTTCTATTAGTTTATTTTCTTGGCATAAATAAAGAATTCTCTAGTAGCTGCTGAAGTATCTTGTAAAACTTAAAAAATTCTATAAACCATAATGATATATTAATCTCTTTTTATGAATATAACATACTCCATGTATCTCAAAAATCCTAGGTAGCAACAAAGCAGTGGGAAGTCCCCATTTACATTTCCCAGTGTGTGTGTTTTTTTGTATCTATCACTCAAACACAGACACACATCAATACTAATATATAGAGACTGGACAGATGATATGTGAAGACATGGGGTTCCATTATTCACTGCCCGCAGATACGAAGAAAATAACCAAATAATAGACAATTTGTCCGTCTCAGTCTTTTGATAAAAAGTGAAAATGTCCAAGGGAGTGAGGACTGGAATAATAATCTTAGGTAACCGGAAGAACTGTGTGGGATAGGTAGGGTCTTTCCTATCGGAAATATGGCTTACAACGGTTTTAAATGGCTTGAAGAAAAATATAAGCCGATTGCTTGTCGATAAGAGTGGGCAGGGCAATATTAATAGAGAACTATAGAATATAATGAATTGTGTTGGTAAAGGGGCGACCAGTAGCTGAGTTATAACTGTATAAACACAAGCAAAATAAAGAAATTAAAACTATATCGGATATTTCAATACTTCTCCTGAGATATCATGGCAAACAAAGCCTCTCAACACCCACAACAAAAAGGGGAATAAGTGCCGGCAATTTCCAACTAATGATAACATCATTAAAACTAAGAACCATGTTCTCTGGAGTTCAGTTCTCTTCCCCTAAATTATTATTAGACCCCGCCGAACAATTTCCACCCACAACTCCCCAGAGAACCAAAATGCATTTTCCTGGAAGAGCCTCTCGCGTGCTGAAAACTCACTGCCTACCTCCTCTCGGACAACAAAAAAAAAACAAACTGTGACTCCACCCACCTCGTAATGAGCGTGAGATTCTATGATAACCCACATCTGCGCAGGTCGCCCCACTTGGGGATCCGTTTCTGTGTCTGAATCTGTTTGGTTTTGGGTTCCAGTTCCATCTGCCGGAGTTTGTAGTAGAGTAAGTACCCGGCAGTTTGTTTACATTGCGCGGAAAGCCCCCAATTGCCGCCTTTTATGAATGGCCCACATTGTGAGCGCGATGAAATAAAATCACTTGTTTGTTTATCCAGCCAACACTTCGAATGGCGTTAATTTGTAAGCCAAACAAATGTGTACTTAAATGCAGTCAAAAAGAGTGAAAAGCGGCTGGGAAGAGTTGGCTGAAAAACAGCGAAAGAAGTGTCGTGGTTCTTGGAAAGTGATTAAGGTTAATAATTGTAATATTCGGATGACCTTTTTGGGTGTTTATTTTCCCTAATTATGGGAGAAGGTATTTGCGGAGGGAATTTACATATTTTTGAGGCATTAAATTGTGAATTTTGTATCCCCCAAAATGTATCTGTGACTCAGAAAGACAAGTATTTACGCATTTTTAATGCCCATTTTTGTATTTTTAACTCTGCAAGACATTTTTCCCGGCAGTGTGTTCCAAAATGTTGACAGTCATGGGCTAAGGTCAGTGCACTGTGTGTGCGAAAATAGATGAAAATGTATGAAAATGAAGGGAAGTGAACATCGCGCATGCACCAAGAATATACGGCAGTGGAGAATCCAGAAAAGGCGAAACGGAGAACCGGAGAATCCAGAGAATCCAGCGAATCCAGGGAGAACCCGGAACCGGAAAATGAGGGAAAAACGGGAGCCCGTGCTACTATGTGGGATGTGCGAAAAATCAATAGAGCCGCAGTGCACGTGCTACGAAGGACACGAAGGATACGAGGGAGCTCTACGAAAGGCCCCCAATTCGCTGCAGAAAATGCGAATTGCGAATGCGACCCAGCCCCAAAAATTGAGCCGGGAATTGTGTCATTTAACTGTCAGCACGAATTGCGCAGCTCAAAAATATACACATTCGTATCCGAGGGGTTCGGTTCGTGTGCTCTGTGTGTGCTTTTCATTCCAAGTTTTCCCCCCTTTTTTTGGTTTTTTGTGCGCTCATCCGGTGGCTCAAATATGCTAAATTATTGACATAATTTGCTGGGTTTTTTAATGGTTTTTCAAGCGGTAAAATGTCAACAAAACACACACTGAGAGCGGGAAAAAAAGAGAGGGTTTTCAGCGAGGAGAGCGAGAGAGCGGCGACTATACTCGTTTTGAGCGGAGTTTGTGGGTTCTTTTTTTTTGTTTTATTGATTTCTTGAAAGGTACACAAAATGCTATTCGCAACAACAACAAAAGCGCCGAACAAAGGGAACGAGCAGCAGCAACAACAACAACAACAAAATCAAGAGCACCGAAGAAGCGGCCGTCGAAACTATATATTTTTCTTTTATTTTTCCATCAGCATCAGAATCCATATTCATGGCAGCTTATAACGCATTTTATAGTTATTATTTATATGTGACATGGTTTTATGGGCTTTGTATTGTTTGTATCTTTCTTGGCGTTTTATGGCTTGGTTTCTTTAGTTTGTTTTTCGTGTTTTTTGGCTGGGTTTTTTGCACCTAATACATTGTATTTACGTTGAAAAGATACCAAAAGTATCTCATGGATTTCTGGTTCCGTCCAACAAAAAAAAAGGCGGCTGCTGCGCACAGAGTTTTTTCTTCCTCCTTTTTTTCGCCACCACCAAACACAGACACAGACACTGGGTTTTCCGCACTGTTTTCCCTTCGATTTTCACTGTTTTTCACCGCTTTTCCAGCTTGTCAGTACTTTGTGCGAGTTGTTCTATATTTAAGTGAGCTTAGTCGAAGATTTTTATTCAATTTTCATTGCACATTTGCCTCTTTTTACGGGATGGCCACAATCAGAATTTAAAAACCACAGCGACGAGACGACGACGACGACGGCGACTGATGATGATGACAGAGCGACGCGACAGAGAGAGAGAGATACAAAGATGGATTCGCCGCGGCGGCAGTATAGACGGCGGCGTGCAGATGAATTCGCCGCTTCAATTAAAACGGCAGCTGCTTTGCTCAGAGCTCAAAGAGAGAGAGATTGAGAGAGAGAGAGAGCGGCCAAATGCTCTCCCTAAGGCCGCTGTGTGAGAGAGGGTGACTCGCTGAGTTTCTACGCCCAACAGCGAGTCGAGGGATTTTTCATCTTCCGGGGAATTTTCCCGCCTTTTGGCGCGAAATTTGAATTCTTTACATTTTTAAGGGTCTTTAAAAATGTACTGTTTGATTTTGTTTACTAATATTTAAGCATTTTAATGATATTGTACATATTTTATAGCGTTTTAAACCTTAAAACATTTGTGTTTGATATATACCTTAACTTTGTATTTCATATTTGTTGAGAGTGACATGATGGATGCTTTTTTTACTTGTCTCTAAGCGAAGGTTTCACCCCAAAACTGATAAGAATTCAACATGAAAGTATATTTTAGATTATACACAATTGTTTTTTCTTAGAAACATAGGTTCCCTTGAAACAACAATTGATAAGTGGCATTGAATATTTTATATTAAGCTTTAAATTCTACGAACTTCAGATATTTAATTCGCCATTGGCGTCAAATTCGAATTCGCCTCGCCTCGCCTCGCCAATAATCGAATTTCAATATATTGCCTGCTTAATTAAAAATAACTGCATTATCATATAGCTTATCATAGCTATCGCGTTATTGGGTATTTTCCCTTTATCGCCAGACTTAGTGGCCTAGATAACACTTATCAAATGTAATTAGTTTGTAACGTGCCCCTGGAGATTATAGCGATTCTGGGTGACGTCACATCTACGGACTGTGGATAGAAGTCCTTGATTTTTATATAAACTATATACAAATATACAAAAATACGATATGATATTTATTTGTCATAGTTTATAAAATATTTAATCCACTTAGTTCGTTTCTAGCTGATTCGAGGTTAGTTAGTTAATCAGATAAAATATTATTTGCCTTAAAAAACATTAAAGCGACTCATCCTAGTTGTGAAATTTCATTAAAAACTAGGTAATTTTAGTATAAAAGGAACTTATTTTAATTAACACTTTAAGAATGCCCCTATAATTCCTGAAAAAAAACATTAAATCGAAGCAAAAGCCGGTTAAACTAACCGAATTAGGATTAAACAGGCAGCCCTTCCTCCGCTCAATCGCCGTCCCTTCATTGTGCAAGTTTCCTTCCAGGGCCTGGGCAGCAGATACATCATTAGGCATTAGAATGAAATTACCTGCCTATGCAGGGAACCACTTGAAAACTCATTATAGCAGTATGGCAGTGGCTGGCGCACATATTCGGGACGCAGGACGTAGGACTCGGGACTCCACTAACTGGCAGTTACATCAGCCGCAAAAGTAGGCGTTGCCAAGTCGCCCCAGAGGCGTTAAAGCACTTAGATTTATGGCCCTACACGCACACATACACAGCCGAAACACGCCCACTCACACAGTCAAGCGGGAAATATATATATATAGAATATATATAAATTTATATAAAGGATATATATAGGCGTGTGGCATATAGCCTTTGGCTGCCACGACTTTGACTCGTTTTATGCATTTAATAAAAACTTTCACTTCAGTGCTCGCACTTCATTTTTTTCTGCTTTATAACAGAGAAAAAATATATATATTTTAAGGTGAAAATTAATAGAAAAATGTAGAAAATATTTTCTAAATACATTTTAAAATTTTCATGAAAGAAAAGAATAGGTAATTTATATTTATTTAGTATTATTTGAAACAAGTTTTTGCAGTAAATTCTTTGGAAGAAGTTCTATTTATAAATTAAACTACTGTTTTATGTATGAAGTATACTAGAAAATACGTATTTTTAAATAAATTTAAACCTTAACCTAACCCAAATGTGGAATAAGCTCTAGTTTATAATATACATTAGTTTATATATATTTAATTTAAGACTTCTATTATAATTAAAGATTATTCTGCGTAAATCTGCAATGAAAAGTCCCGCGTAAATTCATACTCTTCAATCCCCTTTTTAAGGGCTCTACTTTGAGAAATTAAATAAGTTAAGTAAGCCACAATTTGATGCTTCAGTTTAATAGGAATAGGGTTTTGCTCAGTGCCAAAGCTTTACTGCAGCAGCCTCAAAAGTTTCTCACCCGCTTGCATCGAAGTTAAGTACTTAAAAAGCAATTTCCCGTGCCCCCGCGCCGTTATAAAAAAAGGGATGCGGCCCCAAATGTTAATGAAATGATTTGAATTATGCTTATGCTTGGAATATAATATTTTGTTCTCTTTTTTTTCCACCGCCTTGCTCCTTATTTTGTGGCTTATTAAAAAGTTAAAAGCCAGGCGAGGTGTTGCCGGGCATGACCAATAGCCGATAGCACACCGCAGCTGCCAGAGGAGTTTTCGAGGCTGCTAAAGTATGAAAAAAGCATAAAACCCATCAAAATAATGTTAATTCATTAAGTGGCAGTAACTTGGTCGGGCGCCCAAGTGTAGGCTATAAAAATTTAACGCACAGAAGGAGTCGCTGGAATCCGCAGGAATAGGATCTGGAGGGGAAGCTCGCGTCCCTGCCTGCGGGCTCAGCGACGGCGGCGGCAACGTGCACAAAATGAATGATTTTTATTTATATTTTATGGTTTCTTTTTTGGCCCGTAATTAGAGCAGGTTTATGCCGTCCAGGTGTGTGTATATCATGCCGCAACAGCAGCGGCAGCAGCAGCAGCTCACAATAAACTGGAAAATTATGTGAATGAGTTTTCTCAACTTTTTTCCTTTCGGGTTTTCCCGCTGCTCCGCCTTTCCCCGCCCGCCAAGATTTATTCGCGGCACATGGCACATGGCACAGGCCAAATCCAAATCTAAATCCAAACCAGAAGGAAAGGGAAGCGAACAAGACAACGGACCAGAACCAGCAGACCAAATGAAATGAAACAAACAAGCAAAGTTAAATGAACAACTTTTGTGCATTATTTATCTGTGAAGTGTGAGAGCAGCAGTGAGAACAAGACGGAATTCCGAATTTCACTGAGAAGGGCGGTTAAGGAATGCTCTACAATTGGAAATTTCTTCTTAAAATTAAATAAGCTTAAATAAATACACAGGAATTGCTGTAAAACCCCAAGAACAAATATTAAACTATCTTGAAACACTCTGAGTATGCTATGCAATTTAATGAATTGCAATGAAGAAATATATATGATATTGTATTTTTTCGGGCATATATTTAAGCGATTTTGAATTACGCTTGTCTTTGAAATATTTTATTTATTTTAAATCATTTAATTAAGTAAATTCACTATTAATATTATTTTTATTTATTTTTTCTTTGCAGACTTTATCGAAACAACAAAGAAGTGTTTTTTTTTTTAAGGTAAGTACAAGCCCCGTTATTTTATTTTAAATACATTCCAAAGCAATACAGACTTTAGCACCTCCTAATTTCAACGCCAGCTCCTCCCTAAATCCAACATACCCGCTACCCAAGCTAAGCCATTTAGAGGGCATGATATGGTGGTTATAAAAATCATAACCACAACTGTGGCTAAAACTCGGTTTATTTTACATGGGCAGACATTGCCTTCGGCATTTTTCCCCCTTCCCTCCTGCTTGACTGATTTAGAGGCTCTGGTGTGCCTGTGTGTGTGTGTGTTAGCCACTTAGTAAATATTTTATGAATTATCTGTTTTCTATTAAGATATTTTAGCCGAGAAACAAAAATGTGAACCGAGAGACAACCGCAAGACCATCGAGCTTAGCTGAGATGAGCGCCATAAAATCTAATAAACATAAGTCGGTTCCTTAACAATAAAAGTGAGTGGGTGTGTGTGTGTATGTTTGGCTTGTGTGGGCACTGAGAGAAAATATATACCCTGGCTAATATGTTGATTTAAAAACAAGTGGTTCTTGAAGTGACTCAAAAAACATATTGAAAATGTGTCTGGAAAATTCAAATCTTTTGATAAAATGCCCAAAAGTATGCAATGATTAGCTTAATTTTCTTATTTCGATAGAAACATATTTATAAAATAATTTTGTTATATATTCAAAAAGGTTTTAAACAGCTTGTGAAATATTTTGTAATTATATGACATAAGTTTAAGGTTAATGTATTTTTTCCCAGTGCTTGTGTGTGTATTTCTTCAGCTTGTGTGGTTTGCAATGTTTTACGAGTTCGGGGCCCCATAATGTTACCTTCTTTTTTATGGGTCTTTATTGATACAGTTCGCTCTCGTTTTAAGGGAAGACGCCCTCAGGGATGCGATTTTTAATATGCATTAAAATTAATAAGAACACGTGTCCTGCTCTCGCACCCGCATCGTCATTGTCCTTGCTGTTTGTCGTACCCAGTGACGTCCTCTCCTCCTCATAATTCCATTTTATCGCGCACAAATTTTTATAGCTGCGCCGCAGGCGTCGATTTTAAATAACGTTCAGAATCCCGAGACCGCCCCCAGTTTTCTTACGTTGATTTTGTCGCCATTTTGGCTGGTTGTTAATTTTATGCTTATGAGATAAGAAATTGTGACAAAAACGCTGGAAAATTTATGTGCGAAGCGCCTTCTTCACTGAAAGAAGGTGCTCACGAGCATATGAATAAGAGATTCCCCCCCAGAAATGCGATAAATGCGGCTTCTTCATCAGCAGCGTTGCCATTGAAAAATCTCCCTGGAAAAGTGGCATAAACAAGTTGCCAGGGGATATACTTATTATGTGTATATATTGTGCGATTTGCTATTTGTATTTAGCCCTGAATACATTATCCCCGGGCTGGGTCTAAAAATGGAACCCAATTGATCACACATAAATGCTTTTCAATGGGCTTTAAAGTGGGGACGGCCAGGATAAGGGGATGTGTGATGTGTGCAGTAAACTAATAACTTTCCACTTTAAGGGGCTGTCAAGGAAATATATACATTTTTATGATGTACGAGTATATTTGTGCTTTAATAACAAACTAATGCTCATGTCACAGTGTCACGATTGGCTTTGCAGTCAATCAAATCGAATCAAATAACATTTAATGAGCCAATCACATATCATTTATCTCGTTTTTCTCTGCACTGCACAAAA
This sequence comes from Drosophila baimaii, assembly GCA_018874675.1. Classification (NCBI taxonomy): domain Eukaryota; kingdom Metazoa; phylum Arthropoda; class Insecta; order Diptera; family Drosophilidae; genus Drosophila; species Drosophila baimaii. The sequence continues at coordinate 6,890 of JAEIIU010044689.1, read as the reverse complement.
GTGAAGTTTGCACAATAACAAATCGGATTATATTGAATTTCCGTGTTGGCTGTTATTACCCCTTTGGAGAACCCGACCGGAGATGGCTGGCGATTAATAATTGCACAGACACACAGTAACCACCATTGCAGGTCCGAGTCACGAGTTCGAGTGGGAGTACATGTTGTGCGGGTGCACATGGAAAAATATTTCTAAGAAAGGGTGGATAAATGTGAAATATTAATCAGAAGATTGGAAATCCTTAAAAGTGCCACCTAAAAGTATGTATGTTCTTTTAGGCATCTTCTTAAGTGATTTCATTAATATTGTTTACATATAATCCTAAGCTTTATTTTGATATATACTAATATCAAATATACCCACTTTTTGTGCTAAGCAGGGGTGCCCTAGAAATCGCTGTTGGCTTATTCCATATATAACGTTTTCTGTTCCTTTTCCCTCCGTGTGTCTTTGGCTATCAAAGTCAAGTGGGGAATCACTGGGAAATTGGCAGGAACAGGACCACTGCTAGAGCCAGCAACGGAGTCGGATTCGAAGTCGGAATCAAAATCACAACCACAGACAGAGCGAGAGAGAGAGAGAGAGTGACGGAGCCAATCCCAGTGCCCCCAGCTAAGTGGGTCAATTATGTTGCAGTTGCTCAAGTCACGGGCAGAGGCGGTCAGGGGTTAAGGGTTGGAATTGGGTTCAATATCGCTTTGACAGTCACCATTTGGCCCCGAAATCAAAGCGGTTTCGCCCATCATCATCATCGTCATCATTCGATTGGGCTCCGGGGCTGTGGGTTAATTATTGTTTTATGATTTGTTTGCAGGGGGTAGCGCTGCTGCTGCTGCCAACATCGCCTTTGTGCCCGTTTATAGACGTGGCTCATACGCCCCGAGATCTTTTGGCAAAGGGTAACCAAGCGTCACAGGTGGGCGAAATGCAATTACCGCGCCCAGCACTCGTTGGGGCCAACATCGTCCTGCGCGCCCTGCGTCCTGCGTCCTGCGTCCAGCATCCTGCAGCAGCCCCGCTGTTTAACTAACGAACAATAAAACGAAATTGAATTTTGCGCTTTTAACGCCAAACGCACAAAGGCAATAACTGAAAAAGAGAGAGCAGCTATGAAAGCAGAGAGAGGGTCGGGTGTCCGCATGCAGGTGTGTGCACACAGGACGAAAAAAAAAACAAAAAATAAAGTGTAACAATATTAGCTATACACTGGTATTTTTATTTTGTATATTTTTACATTCTTGCAGAGAGTATTTTTATTTTCGCAGCATCGACAACTCCATTTGTGTGTATGTCCGCCTGTCTGTCCGTCTATTTGTCCATTTATCAATACATTTGTTTGTCCGTCAGGCTGTCCGTCATTCCGCCTTTAGTCTGTCCGTCTATCTGTCCGTTAGTCTGTCCGTCTATTTGTCCGTCAGTTTGTCCGTCAGTGTGACCGTCATTCTGTCCTTCAGTCTGTCCGTCTATTTGTCCGTCAGTCTGTCCGTCTGTCTGTCCGTCTATGTGTTCGTCTCTTTATCCATTTATCTATCTGTCCGTTTGTCCGACTGTCTAGTCTATGTGTCCGTATTTTTGTCCGTCATTGTGTCCGTCTGTGAGTCTGTCCGTATGTCCGTTCGTCTGTCCGTTTCTAGTCTTCTAGAGCATTCTGTATGCAAATTTTCAAATAATAATAATAATTCAATTTACTATATAAAACTCAGAACTCCGATCAGATGTCTATATGATATTGCTTCTGTAGAAACAATTCTAACTTTTGTTGTTCTTTTGTTTGTTATAACTTTGTTGTTTTTCAACATATTTTTTTATACTTCGACTTATCATCAATATTCGCCACTTTAAACCTTAAGTTTCATCACAGCATAACCCTCTAATTTTCTCCCAGTGCCTGGGTATTTGTGTTAGTATTAGTGCACCACAGTTGCACTTTGCAGGAGCATTGCGTGCGACACGTTGTTTCAGCCACCCGTAGCATTAAGCCAATTATATGCTGCACTTTTGACATTAAATTCGATTCAATTTATTTTGGCTGCCGTCGTACTTTTTGGCCAGCGGCTCGCTCTCTTTTTCGCAGCAGGGACCTCCCCCTGGTAAATGGTCCTGTTATTGCTCCTAGCTGCCTCAAAGGGTTATTGTTGTTTGGACGGAATTTAATTTCATGCTCACCCACACACACACACTGTGATCGCAATTTGCCCGGTTTGTGTCCCTACAAAGGAGCGGAAATTATCTGCTTGATGCTGCTCGAAATACGTGAAAAATATTGCATTTCAACGTTGTCGCTGAACGTGTTTTTTTTTCGGGGTAATTTTTGAATGATTTTGTGAGGATTTTGCTTAGCTGGCAGGTGCTTTAAATTAGAATTTGCTAAAATTTCTTTAAGCTAGATAACCTAAAGAAATGTGTCCCAAATGTATATTATTTTGCACTATTTTTCCTCACTTTCCAGTATTATCTTTTGTTCTCTCCAACCCCCATGAATCATGGCCAAAATCTGGAGCCTTTGGGCCACCTGTTCCTTCTCTTTTGCCATCAGTTGTCACACGATCAACTCGTCCAGCCAGACATATCAATTGCAGGCGGCGACGGCAGCAGCAGCCAGGACTCAAGGACTCGAGGCCAGACTGTGAAATTTATGATTTCCATTATGAGACCCTAGCCCCCTCTCTCTCTCGACACTCACATGACACAACCAAGTGTGTGTCGAAAGTGCCGGCAAACTGACTAAATGGCAGACAACATTGTGAACATAATGCCAGCATAATAATATTTCTGTTCTGTCGCTGCTATGATCTGCATGCCAACGTCCCCCTTCACAATGGCACATCACCAAGTTGTTCCAAAAGGACATCATTGTCGTCGTCGGCGGATTGCTGGGTTTGTGACTCTGCTGAGTTGCTTGCCATTTGTCTGGGCCATTACTCACAGTAAACAATCTTTGCAAAATGTGGGGCTGCCACTCTCAGTTCTCCCTGGACCCCTCCACTGCCTTCTGCAACTTCAATAAATTCCATAGAAAAATGCAATTTTATTGAAAAATATTTGCAGCTCTCTCTCTCTCTTTCTCTGTGTCTGTCTGTCTTTTTCACTCTGCAATACTTTGTAAAAGCGAAAAATGAGCAGACAAAGATAAATAGTTGGAGAAAGCAAATAGTTGGAACTCGATCGCATATATGTGAGCTTTTAAATTTAATTAGAAACTTAAATGGGGCACCATTTATTTTATATATTATTCTAGAGGGTTGATTGTGTCTTTTAACTTTTAGGTATAAAATAATTTAAACTTGGTTTGCTTTAACTGGAATGCAAAATGTTTGGGCCTGGCCTTTTTGGTTAAGTTCTCTTATATAAATATTATAAATTTGATGGCAAAAGAAATACAGAAATCAAGGATTATTAGTATAGAAAAATCCTTAAAATCAGCAGAAAATGCCTCAAAAAATTAAACCAAAAATAGTTAAAGAAAACTCTTTAGCTGAGGTAAGCGAAAGGTGCAAATTAAAGGTTAGTTTTCTTCTCGTTTTTTTTTGTAATCTGCGAGGTGGCAAATCTGCAGCTGCCAAAGTGGTTTCCATTTGATGCGCCAGCCAAGTGTTGAGATCTGCTTCCTTTTCTCCTTCTGCCCGTATCCTTAATCTTCTCTCTCTTTCTATGCGCTTTCCTCTCTATCTTTCTCTCTCTCTTTCGTTTTCCTGCTCCTAAGCTCTTTCTCTTTCTATTATACTGTGCCAGGACTCATTTGTTGTGCATGTGTGTAGATGATATGCCTGCGATTTCAGCACGAAACCGAGACGTATGATGATGTTGATGATGATGACACACGCACACCATCATATTGCATCAAAAAAGGGGGTGATGTTGTGGGGGGGAGGAGGCATACAGGAGGCATGCAGGCGAGGGGGCGTGGCAGCGTAGGGCGTCATAAACAACAGACAAGTTGCACATGCACTGGAGCATAACTACTCGGTTGCACAGAGCTGCTGTCAGGCCAACTGCACGTGGCGAAAAAGTTGTGTACTTTTTAGGGATATTTGCAGAAAAAATATGCCTTTAGTTACTGATGAAGGAGGAGGTGACTTCCACCTGAAACCGCTGCTTATTCAAGTCTGCTGCTGGCATTTATTCATTTAATGTTAATTTATTTTTATTTTTCTTTATTTATAATTTGGAAAAGCTTTTCGACCTCCTAAAAAATTACTCCCACTATAAAGTAAATATGCACCCATTTATTCTCCGAATTCCACTCCCTTTTTTCGCTCAGTGTTATGGTTACTTCTCGGGGCCAAAGCGAAAAAGTCAGGGGCAAAAAGGAGGACAACGTGAAATGCTGGGAGACGACAGGGCGGGGCGAAAAGGGAATCAGTTTGTGCATATTTTAACTCCCACAGGAAAAATTTCACAAGACAGCTACGGAAGTATGACGGACGAGGGGGGGTGGGGAGAGAGAGGGGACGGAGGGAAAATGGAGATGGCAAGATGGGAAAATGGGATGAGATGTTGGCCAACAACTGTGACCAAACAATGTTGAAGCTTTGATGAACCTTAAAAGACAACAACAATGCATTCCCACAGCTGCAGCGGGGGAATATGACAAAATACATAGAAAGGAAAAGCGGAAAAAGCGGGAAAAGTGGGGAAAAGCGGGGCGAGGCGCGATGAGGGATTGCATATATATCGAGAGCCCGTCTGAGTGTGTGTGTGTGCATGGCCAAATGGGCGTATGAGTGTTAAAAAATGCTCCACTCCGGATGAACTGAAGTTGCACTGGGCTTTGCGTGTTTCCCTTCGTATTTCAGCTTTATTTTTTCAGCCCCTTTTCCTCGAGTGTAACCGGGCGGGGTGTTGACGCGTCACTTTAAGCAAATGGTGATGAATGCGTTGTCGTTTTGGGACTGCAGGAGGAGGATGAGCAGGCGGAGGAGCAGGCGGAGAAGAGCCCCAGGAGATCCGAGAGAATATTGGCATATTTTATGCAATACGCCACAAAAGACACCAGGGCCAGGGGATGCTTGGTCTCAATAGTTCTGAGGTTTTCGGCAACAAGCAACCATTTTTCAATTAATTGTCAAGAGGTTTCCGCTTGAGATTGATCAACTAAAAGGTTTATGCCGAGAGCCAGCCAGAAACATGGCCAGCAATTGGATTCAGCTTAAGCCTTTGTCGAGGCCAAGACCGCAAGGCCCCCCCGCTTCCACCTCCTCTCCATTAATTGATATATCTATAGAATTGTCTCTAATTTGGATTTATGCCGCCCAAGTGTATTAGAGACCGTAAGAAATCACAGCTGTCACAGCTATAAATAATGCCGCTTGCATATTTATTACGAATGCGCCTTGTGGAATGCATCAATTTGCCAACAAATAAGAGTTGTTGTTTCTGTCTTTTTTCGGGGTTTTAAATTGTTAAAGAGCTTGTGACATTTGGATTTATCTGTGGTTTCCGGGCTTCCCTTTTTTCCCCCACTCTCTGTGTGTGTGTGTCATCATGTCCCCAGCTGGGACTGGGACTGGCACAAAAAAGTTTTTTGCTATCGTTATAATTGATTAATTAAATCTTGCTGGCAAGATTGAGCAGGACACACGCAGGACTGAAATACAAAGCGAAAATTTTGTACATATCAAATAGAGGAGGGTATGTGTGTATGTGTGCAGAGAGAAAAAGGGTATTATTAAAATGGGTTAAATTTATGGATTTTAGTGAGATAAGAGGCCTTTGAGGTGGCTTGATATTTAACAATAAAATATATTTCATGAGTTATGGGCTTAGTACGCATATCTACATTTAATCAATATATATTTTGGGGTAATACGATTTATTATATATTTAAAATCAGTGTTTTAACAAGCTATTATAATTTTAGAAGTACTAATTAAGTAGTAAATGTGGAAAAATTAATGTATGTCATTTAAGTGTCACTTGATCAAGATTAGGAATTAAAATTTAAAAATGTTGTTTCATTTCTAACGATAGGTTTCTTTTTCGGCATGTTTTTTTTGTACTTAAGTAGTAATATCCTTGGAGTTTTCTTATTTTCCATCCTTAAAAAATATATGAATATTAAAGCAGAAGTGAAACCGCTTAATGCCTTTTAAAACAAAGATCAACTGCTGAAACTTAAACCCTTTTTTCATTATTTTATGTGTTCTTTTTACTTCTTTTTTTTCATAAGAATTTTACACTTAAATCCCTCTTTTTTTCGCCATGTATAAGTATAGTATATATATATATATTTTTTAGATGTATGTTGAACAGACTGAGAGTTGCACATTTTGCTGGCAAAAGTTAAGCAAAAGTTGTCGCAGCTGAAAACTTTTTATAGCAAACATTTTTTGGCTCTCAGTGGCTGAGAATGGGTCTGCTTCCACACAGCTTCCAGAGCTTCTGTTTTTTGTGTTGTTTTAACTTTACATATATTTCCGTATGTACGAGTTGAATTCTCATGCTGCTCACTTGTCATGCTGTCAATTGGCAAAAGCGACTGACAAGAAGCCGGCTCCTCAGCCAGAGCCAGAGTCGGAGTCGGAGCCGGAGCCCTCCTCGACCCCGGAGTCATTCCAGGATTCAGAGGCAGGATTCCCTGCGATTCCCACCCACCACCCACTGGCATCGCATCACATCAGCCAAGAACAGTCGACGTCGTCAGACTGATATGTCATTACTTATATGGGCACTTGAAAAGTTTCGAGTGAAATGTGCGCGGCAGTTGGCGGGGAGAGGGAAGCGGGAAAGCAAAGGAAAATCCACCTCACAGATAACGTTGGAAAATTCTGTATTTGCAGATAACTCCTTTCACTCCTCCTCATCCTCCGCCTGCCCGTTAAATATAATCAGATTAATAACTGTAAACACTTGTTCAGGTAGAAGCACATACACCTACCTGCCGTGTGTAT
>JAEIIU010044688.1:0-18103 GCA_018874675.1 Drosophila baimaii | reverse complement strand
GACTTCGAAAAAGTAGTTTTGAGAAAAACGCGTTTAAAGTTTATGAACCCCTTACCTCGCCCTTAAAGGCCACGAGACTAATTAAAAAATAACTTCAAGAATATTGCTCAGATCGGATTAAAATTTGGAGGACATATTCTTGAAATGTTAAACAATAAGATAAAACAAAAAAAAAACAAAAATTTTCGAAAGTTGAAAGCCCATTCCCATTATTCTGGTTAGTTGTGTCAAACAATATACAATTTTCAGACAATTTTTTTTTTGTGCAAAGAAAAAATCATAGGTGGTTCAAGCTTTTCAGGTATATTCCTGATGATTTTGTAAAAAAAATAAAATTTTTTTACGCGTTTCCGGAAGCAGGACACAGGCTGACCAAGGACACTGTACGAAAAAGAAACCCCGCTGGCGACCAGTCTACAGGTCGTAAAAATCGTCTAAAACGAAAAATTCATACATTTTCTTGTTTAGTAGGAATGTGGTCATGGAATAGACTACGTCTATAGGAATTAAATAAAAAATAACAAAATGGCGGCGTTTGAAAAATGAAATTGCGTGTTTACTACACATTTTCTTCAGTTTTTTGTCAATAAAAAATCCAATATGTAAGCTATCTATATAATTGTAGTCTATTCCATGGACACTTGAATTACGCGTATTTTAAAATAAATAATAAAACATAAAGATTCTTTAAAAATTGACTGAGATATTACGGTCGCCAGCTCGAAAAATGTAGTTTCTCAGGAAACGCGTTTAAAGTTTTATGTTCGCTCCTGACCTGCTTTGAGTCGGTCGGCTAGGAAGCTTATGACTTTTAAACTGTTGCGTATTTCGATTTGCTCTTTTAGTATGGTATTCTAGACACTTGTAGCTATCGAAAAATGTAAAAAAAAAATCTATTTTTTTGACACAACTAACCAGAATGGACCCTTAAGAATTTCTTCAAATGGTGTGTATTTCCATGAAATCAGGGCCGCTTTCACAGCTTGGCCGTTAACTGGCCATTAGGCATTAGGACTCAAACTCGGCTTCAAATAATAGCAGAGTTTCCAACCTTTTGTATAACAGCTTATTGATGGTGCTACTTTTATATTGTTTCTAGTATATTTGTATTTATTCAATCCAAAATCATGCGTTTTAAATATAAAAAAGTATGACACTATTTATTTTATTTCTAGACATAATTAATGGTTTTGGGTTTAGGGCACAATTGAAAATATAAAATTTATAAAATTAAACAATCGATAGTGCCTTTTTGAAAAACACTGATGGTATCGATAGTAACATCGATTTTTTGTCCTCCAGCCTGACACTACTGCTGGCGCAGTTTCCTAACGTCAAACGGTTACGTTTTGATCACTTTACGTTATAGATTACGTTCTTGCTAAAAGCAAGTATGACCAGCTGCACTGGAGGCGAATATCCGCTCTCTTTCTGACGAATTTTCGGCTTTCCAAATGGAAAACCTGGCGGGCACACTGAACTCTAGCGTAGGGTTTTCGGGAATTTGTTAAACAAAATCGGCGATCGAGAGGCAATACTGACAAACTATATATTTATATAATAAAAGGAACGCCGGAGCGGCCAGAAAAGTTATGAGCAAGCCGACGGCAAGAACGCATTATTATTCAAGGGATTATTAATAGGCCCCGCCGTCTATCTCAAAGTGCAAGTGCAATAGCTCAATATAATCCACAACGTTTTTTTGCTCAAATCGGACGACAACAACAATACCCGCGATCAAATCGAACACACACACACACAAACATATACATATATCTTGTTTTTTTTTTGCTTATTTTATTGCCGAAAGAAAAGAGAAATATAAAATACAGGACGCACACACACACACACACCTTCTGAGAGCGTGAGAGGGCAGCGGCGAAGAGGAAGCACAGACATCCAGTGGCCTCAAAGAAGAGGCGAAAACGAAAAGAATATCCCACACAACAGCCGAAAAGCCACCGAAAAGCAGCATATTATTAAAGTTGGAGTGGGAGCCAAAAAAGACCGCCAAAATAGCGACGAGAAACTTTTTTCCACGCAACCTGGGAAGCCTCTTGTTATCGATTTTATGTTCTCCGTGTGTGCACCGTCTCTGTGTGTGTGTGTGCTGCGCTCCCGCGAGTGCGTGCGCCTGTGTGTGTGTGTCTCCACGGCGTGTTATCAACAACAAAAAAAAAATAAATAAAAACCAACGATTGGGCTGCAAAGTAACAGAATCGGCAACCGAAAACCGTGTTAGCCGGTTGTTGCAAATCTAGCCATCTCGCTCGCACGCGGCTAGATAGATCGTCGTGGACTTTACTTTTATTAAATTAATTGTTGTTAATTTTACCCAATGATTTCGCTGCTGCAAATGAAATTCCATGCGCTTTTGTTGTTGCTATCAAAAGTGTGGACATGCATCTGTTTCATGTTCAATCGCCAAGTGCGAGCTGTAAGTAAAATATATTAATGTGTTCCCGGGCATAGTGTCTTTCCCCAAATATGTTGTATATACATACATACATACATAAATACATGCAGTCATATGTAGTTAATATGTGTAGTTAACCAGCCCGAGAAACTTATCAAATAATAATAATAATTCCCAACCCGATCCACAATCGACACGCGTTCAACTACAATAATGATAATAAAAAAAAGCCACCGCAGTGATAACGCCATACATATGCATGCATACATATGTACAGTGGTTAGCCGATAAGTTTGTTCAGGAACAACAAATTAAAGTTTATACCATTTTACCAACCATTGCCGCTTTCAGGGCCGGTTATCTTTCCTCCTCTAGTTAATCCGAACGAGAAAGACTATCTGTGAGCTCTTATCCTCCGAAAAATGTAATGTAACAGACTGTTTAGACTTGCAATCGCTGTTGGGATCAGCTGTTTTTCGTCAAATTTCAATAACTCCAGGAAAAAGAAAAATAAAAATAAATAGTCCCAGTTAATTTTAACACTTACTTTAGCAGCCACTACTCTCTACATTTTAGCATTGAGGATAAAAACCGACGCGGAATTGAGAAACAGACAAAGGTTATTTTAGAAGGAATACTTTATTCATTATAAAATGAACTTTAGACTTAACTTACTTATTTAATTTTGAAGTCATTAGTTTTATTAAAATTAAACCAATTGGATATTGTTTTCTTATTCAAACAATATCAGTTATACCAGTGGTTAACTCAATTTACAATTAATTGATATATTATTATTGAGAGCTGCTTACTTTCCTTCTCACTTAATTCGTTTTTTTATTTAATATCAACAAATATTTAATGGGCGTTATAAATCTCATGGTTACCTTATTCCTATTTACTTTTTCGTCAAACATTTGTGGAGACTTGTCTTATCAAAAGAGACCCTTCATTCCTTTCAGAAAAGTTTACTTCACAGTGTCAAGCCGTCGTCACCTTATCGCCTTTAATGCCCTCAATTTCGGCTCGAAATCGTGACGCTGCAACAAGTACTGACCTTTGACCTGGTGCTTTTCTATTAGAGCCCCTAGGCTTTGCTAGCTTATCTAGACCAACAACAGCACAGTTAAAAAAAATGATGGAATACCGATAGCGCTGGCTGATTGTAGATCATTTAAATGCTCATTAAATATTGTTTCACGACAATCTTTCCAAGTAGAAAACATTAGTAACTGGGATGAAATCAATTAGAAAGATAACTTTTTACTTATGCCATATATGTAACACACCAGGCCCCTCATTTTTGAATCCATTCAGTGTACTGTTCCGTTGATTGTACTATATTAACTTCCTTAGTTTATCCAGTATCAACCGGTTAAATATGAACTCTTCCCGCTGTCACCCGTCTCGCGCCACCGCCTGAGCCTGGTGCAGCGAAAGACCCTTGTTCTGGACCTGGACGAAACCCTGATCCACTCGCATCACAATGCGATGCCCAGGAATACTGTGAAACCGGGTACGCCGCATGATTTCACAGTTAAAGTGACGATCGATCGGAATCCAGTGCGCTTCTTTGTACATAAGCGACCGCATGTCGACTACTTCCTGGACGTGGTGAGTTTTGTAAACAATTATAAATTATCCCCTTAAAGTATATAAAAAGTAAGTGAAAAGTTTGCAAGGCAGTAATTTCAACAGCCGAGTTGATCTAGACATGTCTAGATATACCTTAATTTTCGAGCTATCCTCGATCTTGAAATTATTAATTGAAAAAGAAAGGTTTTGTCAGGTATAAGGCATACTTTATTCGTATTTTGTTGGTAGTTATTGATAGTCTATATACAGGCTACTGATATTATCTTATATGTTGATTTGAAATATATATTCAATATAATCCTCATGTTTCTTGGCAGGTCTCCCAATGGTACGATCTGGTCGTATTCACGGCTAGTATGGAGATCTATGGAGCGGCGGTGGCAGACAAGCTGGACAATGGCCGGAACATTCTTCGGCGGAGATACTACAGACAACATTGCACGCCAGACTACGGCTCATATACCAAAGACCTGTCGGCCATATGTAGTGATTTAAATAGGGTAACGATCAAATACAAGTTTAAAGTCAAAAATACATTCAATATCATCATTTCGAAGAATTGCATTTTGTCGCAGAACTGGAGCAGTTATTTTTAAGAATCTGAAGGAGTTTAAAATGAATTAATGATTCTTATCATCATCTTATTTTCAAGATATTCATCATTGACAATTCGCCGGGAGCGTACCGCTGTTTCCCCAACAATGCCATACCCATCAAGAGTTGGTTCTCGGATCCAATGGACACGGCGCTGCTGTCGCTGCTGCCCATGCTGGATGCCCTGAGGTTCACGAACGATGTGAGATCGGTGCTGTCACGGAACCTGCATCTGCATCGCCTCTGGTAGCAGGTGGGCCTCCTGTCGCTAGTGTAGTCTATCTATCTATCTATTAGGAAGGAGCCAGCGGTGTGGAGAAACCTTCCTCTGAAATTAACAACAACAACAAATGGTGGTGCTGTGACACATTAACGAATTTTTTTTTTTTCATTATTATTACGTGTATGTTTACCATTCAGTCTAAACGAGAGAAAAAGAGGAAAGATTAAGTAGAAAGTTGAAGGTTTGACAGAGAGGGAGAGATAGAGAGAAAGTTTCTTATTTCGTTTACATACTTAATAAGACTATATAGATTTTTGTAACAAACTAAAATCACACATGCATACATATTTTGTCCATATTGTGTTTTGTGTTTTGTTTCTGTACATTTTTGAGTTGTTTGTAGTGCGTGTGTATGTATGTTTTGATTATATATATATATATATATATATATATATATGTTTGTATGTATGTATGTATAATTATATAAAAAATATATATGTATGTAAAGTGAAAGCTCTTGAACGCAGTATATATAAAAGTGAAGTAAAATAACGCAAAATGAAGAACAAATTTGTCAAGTTATATATATATATATCATATTATTATTAAAAATTAAATCTAAGGCCCACTTACACCAAGAGTCTTGTAATTTCTATACTACGATTAGGGATTATATATATATACATATGTATATATATATATATATATTATTGTGAAACTGAAATTGTTTTGATTATTGAAGCAAGAAATACTTATAATTATACAAATTAGTTGATTACGAAACTTTCCTGGAATCATTATTATGGATAATTAATTATTATGAATTAAATATGTATAGACTTACATTCAACATTTTGTTTCCTGTACAAAACTAAGAAAAACCGTTTCATTGCTTGCAACAAAAGAGAGAAGGAGAAGATTTTTTGGTCTTTGAAGGAGTTACATATGCATACATATACCTACATCTAAGCGAAAACAACAACAACAACAAACAACTATAAACTACTAAATATAATTGTAAACAAAACAAGCGACAACAATTGTTCTATTTTGTAAGGCAAGCGCAAGCAATGAATTAAAGTCGACAAATCGGATCGGATCAGATCAGGCTGGGATCAGATATATGTAGGGATATGTAGGGAGTTATAGAGCCAAATCACTTATATTATACTAGAACCGAGTTAGTCTGAGAATTGGGAAACCGTGGCACATCATCCGACGGGGCATCACAGGGCGAAGCGATGGATTGAGGCGAGAGAGGAGAAAAAAAAACACACACATGATGATGAAAACTGCTTCCATAGTTAATGTTACATATTTTCAAAAAGAAAAAAACAAAATAAAAAGAAAAAGGCATCAACTCAACACTAAACACAGCTTATACACCTTTAGATATTTTTCCCCAACCTCCAATCCAATCCAATCCAAATGTTTTTTGAAAAAAAATTGTATTGTATATTTTACAATAATCACTATTTGTATATTTAATGCAAAGAAAAAACAAGAATAATACTTACATGTATGCGATGTTTGTTAATTTTAAGTAGTTTGTAGACAATTTGTTAAACTGGAAAGAACGTAAATGAAATAAACAAGAAAGAGGGAACACAACAGCAGAAAAGCAGAAAAAATACGACGACAAAATCAAACGCTTAGCTTTCTTCTTTTTTAATTTGTTTTTAAATTTTTGGCGGGTGCGCTGTGTTTAGTATTACAGAATGCGCGCGGGTTCAACGTCTGTTTACATGAAATGTCAAAAGTCTTCTGTTAGCGCTGGGTGCTGTTAAGCGCATGCAACATGAATGGAGAGATTTTTCGGCCAACTAGCACACATCACTTGATACCCTTCTCTATAAGCTAAGAATGAAATGGAAATTACTTGAAAAAAAAATTGCAAACGTATTGGCCAGAAGTGACCAGTTCGGCATAAACAAATACGTTTTACTACAAAAACTAGGTCGCTTGACAATTAAATGTTTAAAAATGTTAATTTTAAATCTCCGCATTCCTAACAGACTGATAAACCAAGCGACCATGTCTCCCCACTGTAGGGCATCTCCGAATGTTAAGCGCTCTGTTAACTGCCCGTTTGAGGTTATGCTCGCCGCTGGTTGCTCGTTGCCCACAACAACAGCAATTAGTTAACGTAACGTAAAAGCCAGGCAAGGAGCGCCGGAGTATTTACGCAACGCAACTGGTATGAGAGAGCTGACAAACGACTTGGATACAGAGTAGTGACCTCCTCCCACCTTACGATTCCGCAGGAAAGCCTCACCTTCACCCATGGCCACCGCAGCAGCTGTAGCAAAAGTTGGAAAATCTGTGCACCGCATTTTCGTGGGCAACCTGCCGTGGACGGTGGGCCACCAGGAGCTGCGCGGCTACTTCCGTGAGTTCGGACGCGTGGTGTCCGCCAACGTGATCTTTGACAAGCGAACCGGCTGCTCCAAGGGCTACGGATTCGTTAGCTTCAACAGCCTGGCGGCGCTGGAGAAGATCGAGAACGAACAGAAGCACGTCCTCGAGGGCAACTACCTGAACATTCAGAAATCGTAGGACCTTGGCGTTTCCCATTTAGTTTTAAGTTTCAAGTTTACAAAACACACACACACAAATGTCGGACAGCGAATCGGATCCCGAGGAGGAGTTGTTTCACCGCGCCGCCGAGCATGTGACCCGCCAGACATCCGTACTCGCCTCCTCAGACCTCCTGGTGTTCTATGCCCACTACAAACAGGCCCTGGAGGGTCCTTGTGAGACGCCCTGTCCCAGTCTGCTCCAACCCAAGGCGCGGAGCAAGTGGCAGGCGTGGCATAATCTCGGCAAGATGACCCCCCAAGCAGCCCGCCAGGCGTACATACAGAAACTTCAGATGCTCCAGCCCGAGTGGCTATCCGCGTCACCCTCTTCGAAAGGCTCAGGCTGGGTGGTGCACTCCATCGAATCGGTGCCCATTGAGGAACAGCGCTCCGAGAGCGAGAAGACTCTCTTCGATCACGTCAAGGAAAACAACTTGACCAAACTGAGGGAGCACCTGACCCCGGCCGGTCTTCTGGCGCTGGACGAGAACGGCATGGCACTGATACACTGGGCCACCGATCGCAACGCCGTCGAGATCATTCAGTTCCTGGTGCGGAGTGGTGCCAGTGTGGACCAGCGGGATGCAGAGCAGCAGACGCCGTTGCACTATGCAGCCAGTTGTGGCCACCTGGAGGCGCTACAGTGTCTGCTAGAGCTCCAGGCCAATCTGGAGCTACGCGATTCCTGTGGTCAGACCTGCTACGAGGTGGCTGATGATGAGCACATAGACGGGGTTCTGCAGGCGGAGCGACAGCGCTTGTCCGGATCCGGAGCTTCATCCTAAACACCATTAAATTGCAATTGTAAAGTTTTAAATTCCTTTCAAATATATGTATAAAAAAACAATAGTTTTTAATGATTTGTGTCCCATTGCCTCTTTTCTTTAATGTATCCCATTTGGCCTGTTTAGTTATTATTCAATAAGAATGAGATGGCAATAGTTTTTGTGAACAAAAGCACATACATTTTGTTGTTCCCGCGTTGCTATATAAAAACTTAAAAAAGAGTCTCTCCTTCGCAGTTGTGTCGGTTATTTTGCTTCTGATTGCGCAAAGCCAAAGACGCTTTATTTACGAAGCTGCCGCACGCCATAAGAATGTTTTGCTGTTGCTGGACCCACCGCTGGATACAGGTTCTGTTGCCGTAGAGACAGAGAGAGCGCGCTCTAGAGCCGGTTGCTCTCTCACGTATTCTCACGCCTTTTACATCTGTATGCACGCATTAAAGCGCATTCTATTTTTTCGCTCTCAGCTCTGTGAGAGCGGAGAGAACGCAATTTTTGTCAGAAACAGAAAAATTGTTTACATATGGAAATTTAAATTTATGGTGGTTACTTATTTTAACCTTCTCTTTCCCTACTCAGTGGTGTTGTTCCAGCTGGTTTTACCCTAGCGTGCAAAAGAGCGGTAGAGAGCGAAAGCTTTATTTATATTTTATATTTATTTCAATTAAATTAAATTACAAGAACTACAGTAGTTCTTATTTTATCTTAGAACTTTAGTCACAACTAATTTCAAAGAATTTGTTATTTATTTTTTACTAAATTTATATCATTACTTAATATTAACATTATTTGATTTTATTTAATGTTAGTATTTTAAAGATTTATTACTTTCCAACTGTGTGTTTGCAGTGTTCCCTAAATTTGGTAGAAAATATCTCCGCAAAGCAAGCGACGCCAAGAGACCAGAGTCAACCCTTAACAGAGATTGAATTGAATAGACCCGTTTCTTTGATTCAGTTTTCAATCGATAACCTGCATGTTGCGAACTTTTAATAAAACGAGATCCAACCGTGAGAGCTCTGAAAATTTGAGTATAATTGGATGGATGATAACTTCCGTATCAGACCCCAAACCGCCTAGAAAAGCTCACATCTACTCAGGGCTTAATTCAAAAAGAAAGAGATGGCAACCATAGTTTTCTGGTTTTTATTTGTGGTTTGGTCTTGAAACCTTGGTCAATCTTTGATACTAGAAATACTAAGATGAGTAACGAACATACATTTGATGCACAATATGCGAGCCCATTTTCATTTTTTTGGCGAGGTCTCGCGCTGTTTTGCTCTTCCGCTCTCACAAAGTTGAGAGCATGGCATAACTATAGATGCCTTGTCGAGAGGAGGACTCTATTTGTGATGTCGTTCGCTTGCTATCTCTTTCTAGAGCATGTCTCTAAATATATTTAAAGTCCTCATCGGAGCTAATATAGTTATGCCATGGAGAGCGCGCTCTGTAGCCGCTCACTCTCGCAGTCTTCATGACAACCGTATACAGTGGCGATCGACGACTGTGTGTATGAGTGTACATACGGATTAGGCTGCATTGCTACAGCCTAAGCAAAAAACGCGTGTGCAAAATCGTATGGCATTCGGCGTCTTAGTAAGTCTAGTGTCTTTGATATTACCTCCTTGAAGCATAAACACAGATAATAGATTAGGAAATTTGAAAGAATATATTTATTCTGCGCCGATTTCTCCCCCAGAAACCAACACAGCAATGAAAATTTGCTTTACTAAATAAAAGATGTATCTTATGACGACATAATAAGTATGGTTCGCAGTGGGATGTGACCTCGCCTTACTTCCACAGCTTCTTGATGGACATATTCTTCTCCGAATCCTTCTGCATCACCTTGGCCACGGCCATCTCAAAGTCCTCCTGGGTGACATGGACACGACGTTCGCGCAGGGCATACATGCCAGCCTCCGTGCACACGCCCTTGACCTCGGCGCCGGATGCTCCAGGCATCAGTTCGGCGATCTTGCGAAGATTAATGCCACGGGTGAGGTTCATCTTTCTGGAGTGAATCTTCAGAATGTCCAGACGCGCCTCCTCGTTTGGTGGGGGGAACTCGATCTTGCGATCAATGCGGCCCGGCCGGAGGAGAGCCGGGTCCAAAATGTCAATGCGATTGGTGGCCATGATTACCTTGATGTTCTTGGTGGCCTCAAAGCCGTCGAGCTGATTCAAGAGCTCCAGCATCGTACGCTGCACCTCGGAATCGCCGCCAGAGCCCGACTCGATACGCGACGAGCCAATGGAGTCGATTTCGTCCATGAAGATAATGGAAGGAGCATGCTCGCGGGCCATGACGAAGAGTTCGCGCACCATGCGCGATCCCTCGCCGATGAACTTCTGCACCAGCTCAGAGCCGGAGACACGAATGAAGGTGCACTCGGTGTGATGGGCAACGGCACGGGCCAGCAGGGTTTTACCCGTACCGGGGGGACCATAGAGTAGCACTCCCTTGGGCTGGGCAATGCCCAGGGCATCGAACAGCTCCGGATGCTTGACGGGCAGCTCAATCACCTCTTTGATCTCCTTGATCTGCTTGTCCAGACCGCCAACCATCTCGTATGTGGAATCGGGCACCTTCTCGACCATCATCAGGGAGACCAGCGGGTCGACCTTGTTGGGCAAGATCTTGTGCAGCGTGTAGCTCTCGTTGCGCAGTGCCACACGGCAATTGGGTGTAACGTCGTTGATGTCAATGTTCTTGTCCAGATCGACAACAAATTTGCCCTCGGGATGCACCTTGACGAGCACCTTCTTCTTGTCCATGGGCTTCACCACCTCGCCCACATAGCTGCCCTGTTCCTGCAGTAGCTGCAGCTCCTCGCGCAGCATGCGAACTGCAAAATGGTTTATAAAATTATTGTTATATTTTGTAAGATATTATTAACTAAAGCAACATATATGAAGTACATGAAGTGCCCCAAAAATAAGTTTTCTTATACATTTCCTACCTTTCGCATTAAGTTCATTGCGCTGGGCCTGCAGACGACGCAAATTTTGGCTCTTCTCGGCAACAACTAGCTGAAGTTCCTCAATCTTCTGGATATAGTATGAGCGGAAACCCTCACCTTTTTGGTAAGCCGACTCGATTTCCATCTGCACAAAAACAACACAAAAAAAACATTAAATAGTTGCTGTTGTTTGGGCTTCGAGCTCACTTTTGGTGAAGTATTCTCTTACCCGATTTGTCACCGTCATGTTGTAAGCTATTTCAATTACTAGTACTGTGTTTCAATTAATAGTTTGTTCGTATATCTTCCACAATATAAATTCTTAATTTTTTTGATTATGACTCGGCATTCTCCGCTTGCCTTCTAGGGATGTCACTTGTGCCGTTTATCGCACAACAATTGAACAGCCGATTGTTATCGATTATTTTGTGTGTATCGATGGTTAATAGCGGTAATTGCATGAAAATAGCTAAATATTTGATTTTTTGAGGAACAAAACTAAGATTTTATTACCAAATTGTTAGAAAACCTATTACATACAATCCTGCAAAACATTTAAACTCACAAGTTCCGATAAAAATTAAAATTTAATTTTATCATATCTAAATGTGAATTTTTCTGTACCCGCAAAATGATTGTAAGTTTATACTAATTTATTTTATGCGAACGAATTTCTTTAAGCTCAAAAGCATAAAGTTTAGATTTAAAAAAAAAATAGTGTGTTAAGCGTCAATTTTAAAAACGCTTTGACGTAACTTATCAAATGCCGCTAATGTTCAGACAGATTTCATAAATACAGAGCGCGCGAAAGTACATTTAAATATTTCAGGAAATGCTGCAATTTTTTACAAAAGACTTGGGTTTTATATTTTTATGTTTTAGGTTGTATGTAACAAACAGAACTATTTTGCCATTCTTTGTTAAATAATTAAGAAAAAATAATAATTTTCATAATAAACATACCAAACTTGATTTTTCTTTTTCCCGTCCAAACTAATCGATTGACTTAAACTAATCGATTTTTCCCCTGATAAGCGACAAAGTGGCCTGCCAACTCTGCCGCATATCAGGAAATGCAGAATAGGTGTTTCCATTAGACCAAAGCTAGATTTTTCATTTCCTTTAAAGAAAACAGCTGTTTTCCGTTTTTCTTTCGACTTGGCGGGAAATTAAATTATCAAAACAAGTTTGAAAATAAACGAGTCAGCCGCCACTCGACCGCAGCCTTAAGACCCGCAGGAGCCACAGCACTCCACTCGAAGGTACCATTTAATCCTGAAGTCGCAGGTTTCACCAACCCCCATTGCATACAAACGAATCAACCTGTAGGCATTGAACGTGATAATAGAACCTGTGTGGGGAAATCAATTTTTTTAATTGAGTGGCTCCAATCAAGTACATATTTTCATAAGTATGTATGTATGTATGTCAATGCATAAACAAGCCTGCTGCTTCTCCTTCTTGGTTTTTAGCATAAAGGTATTATTTATACATATTTTTGACTAAAGCTTATTTTCTAATTATTATTTTTTCTGTATCAAAACCACTTCCTTCTATTTCTCACTCAGACAAATTAAATTCTAACATGTTAAAGTATTAACGGTCTCACTGATTACTAAAATAAAATTATTCATCAATTTAATATTTGGATATTATTTATTATAGGTCGACTAATATTTTGATATGTAAATTAGAATATTTAAATGGGTTTAGCTACCTTTAATTTTTTTTAAATTTATTAAGCTAATATAATGTGTATGTCTAGCAGCACTATTTCCAAGGACAATGTCTGGCTTGGGTTCACGAGACTTTAAAATTGTGGGCTTTCCCGTTTTTAATAATTAACACACCTTAGCTGAGTGCAAACGTGTTGCGGGGGCAAGTTTTCCAATGCTGGGAATATTTCCACGTGCCTCAACGCTGCTTTCATTGGCTTGTGCAATATTAAGGCCATCGACATTTTCATACAGAATGATTGATTAACTAGGTGATTTGTTCTGGAAAATAAATTTATTATTTACAGGGTAAAACAAAAAAAATAATTTTATTTATTATTTTCTTTGAGGAAAAACAAACACTTAAAAAATTCCACATAATACTCATTTAAAATTGATATAATAGCAACAAGGATCAGGAAAATGGAGACTTTACTGTGAAATCTCCTCCATGCATTTTTAAATGTGTTTTCAAAATCGATCGCTCGATAATGAGACGCGCGCGCTGCAGCCTCTCAAACCGATATACGATTAATCAGCGCTCGCGTTTCTGGCATTAGAACTGTCGCTCTCGTTCTCTCTCACGTACTTCCGCAGCTGGCGTGACGTAATAGAATCGGTGGCGTATTGGCATATATTGCTCTCGCTCTCCCGTCGCTGCCGTCGTTGTTGTTTTTAATTTCGTTTCATTTTGTTTGGCAAATTCGGCGGCGTTAGAAGTGCAGACAACGTCTATTTTATACATTATTCTTTTACCGTGTGTGCGTCCGCGTGTGTCAGTGTGTTGGCAAACAGCTGTTCGGAGAAGAAAAGAACAAAATAACGGGTTAAGTGCGGCGCCGCCACATTACTGAATGAATCGGTTGAACCATGAACTTCTAAGTTCCCAATGACGCAGCAATAGATAATGCTAATAGCACAGCACCCTATGTAAGTTGTTGTTTACACGGCGTTATGTATGCATGTATTTACGTATGTATTTGTATGTATATGCGTGTGCGGCCAATAATCATTAGACGGCCGGGCTGCACAGTGGGCCTAATCGCCTTACATTAGCCGGTTCGTTAGGCGAATGTGTTCAACATGTTACCTCGTCCTTGTCCCTTGAAAATTGTCGCACACAATGCATTTGTATGCGACGCGCCAAAATTGTCTGTATAACGGTGCATACACATTTTCCCGGGGCGTCACAAAGTGTTGCATGCGCACTTGCAATCGATGCAGCCGGTCGTCGCTTACAGTTATCGCCGACACTGTAGTAGTTCCCGTTAAATAGCGCCGCCATGCTAAACTTTGTACTTTGACCGCCTCCTTTGTTCCACAATATTCAATTCAAATGTTTTGCATTTATCTAAACAAAATTAGCAACCAAACTCGCAAGCATTCGTTGTTTACATTGCGAAATATTTCAAGCTCATGTATGTAGATTTCTTAGAAATATAGCTCTGTAATGGTTATTTTTCAATGTCCACTCGTCGATGATGTCACATTTCGAAGGGCGGACATTTCTTGGAAATGCATCCTGAAACCATTATTTATTATTTAAATTTAAAGAATCTAAATAACATTCATTGTGCTTCTTGCTTGTGTGGTTTTAATTTTAAGTGATTGCTTCTATCACCATTGTTAAAGTTTCGCGAACAGTTTAACTCCCAGTTAAGAAAATATTTGTTAAATTTCCTGTCAAATAGCTATCAGGGACTTTGTGCGTGAGGATAAAAATTGTACCTTTAGTTTTATACACTTTAATCAGAAAAAAAATCTTTTTTTTTACACGTAAGTGTAAAAAAAGCGATCGAATTAAATATTGCAAAGCGTTTGGAAAAGAAAAGCAGTCCGACAGTTTCTTTATAATATCGTTATTAAACTAAATAAATAAATAAATTAATTTTAAATTGTGTATTTACTAATTTGTGCTGTAGTTGTAAATTTAAATATTCATTTGCCTTTCATACTACAAACAAAAATAAATAATCGCAAAAAATAACTATTTTTGCGGTACAAGTAGATATGCATGTATGACCCCTTAAATGATATGGTCCTATACTATATAGATACTTACGTATATACTATAGATATCACAGTTGCAGTGACAAGACATTTAAAGTGCAAGAAAGGCCAGCGCATCAGTGTAAATAATTAATTGAAATTGCCACCAGCCGATTTGCCAATCAATTATGCAGTAATGCCCAATGCCAAGCTGAACCGATACAATTTTTATCACTAAGTGGCCTACACTTAATCGCACGGGTTGGAAAATATTGACAATAAAAAGAGTTACAATTGGAAATGCAATTTCAATTATGGGGGGTGTACAACACCCAGATAGGGGTGAGGCATATAATTAATAAGTGCCGGCAGCAGGGACTGGTTAAAGGTATTCTTAAAACATGATTCACAATGCTTAGATGAGATTGCGGTTTTGAGTTGTTTTCTGTCACAATTATATGCCTTACATAGCGAAACTTAGCATAATAGCAAATACTTAATCATATGCACTAATTTCTATTCCATCAACAAGTGAATTTTCCAAAAGTCCTCTTTAGAAATACGTCTTCTGTTAGGATCAGGGATTTGGGATAGTAATTGTATTGATGTGATATTAGGAAAAAAGGTCGTGGACTAGCCATAAAGCGAAGAATACATGTACTGTGTATCTTAGGTATAACACGTTTAATTTACGCCCTTGGTAGTATTGAAGGATGTTATACATATACATTATACTTCTACACAAATATATAATCGTACATTGCGGCTGTGGAATTTCTAGTTACCCAAATAAATTTAACTATTTGCTCATACTTAATTAAGCGGAATTTCGCTGATGAGACCATTGGTTGTGGTCAAAACAGCTGTCCGAAGATGCATCGCTTACAAAGATCTGTGTGCCTGATCTGACATATAGTAGTATAGTGGTGTCTATAAAAAGTTAGACCGAACTAAAGTCCTCGAGTCAGCTAAATGCTTAATTTACAAAATTAAAAGCCGTTAATACAATTTGTCATTTGCTCTTACCTTTTCCTAACTATCATCTTGTCGTTAATTTCAAGATAGAAAATCGAAGTAGTTCTGCGAATTTTTTAAAAAATGTCCTACAGCCATCATCATTACATTCATCATTGCTTTAAAAAGTCTTAAGTGGCATTTCCATATGTACATACATAACTATGCACAAATGTATATTGCAAAACAAATAGTTACTAAATAGGTATTGGTCAATAAAGGAAATTAAGGGACATTCCGTAATAGAGGGAAGTTCCTAGCTGCTGTTAACAAATGTCCAAAACAATGGCCGCGTGCCGTGAGTTTATTGGATGCCAGATAATAGCGCCTATTATCACCGTCATCCACTCTCGCCGAGAACTAATCAGTTGCCGAAAGTGAGCTCCTTCTTTTATGCGCGTCACATGTCAAAATGTCAGGCGCCATTGAGTACGCCCGATGATTCATCGCAGTTTCGAAAATATTAGTCATATGATGGCTGGTTCTCGTGATGAATAGTAGTAAGTAGATGGTTATTGCTTTCGGTGCATTCTCGAAAAAAAAACAACCCATATCAGACATTCAGTGGAGTGCCCGTTCAAACCAAGGCACACGCATTTATCGAACGTTGTGTGATCGCTTGAAACTATTACAGAAATTTGAAGCAGGGACTCGGGGATCCATGCCAAGATTCTACCAACTGTGCTAGCCAAAGTTGTGCTATAATCTCTCCCATCGACAGAGATAGTGTATTATGGTAACTATACCTTTTAAAATGGTAGGAATACAGCATACCATCTTTCACATTGCCTGGTGTCATGATTTTTGCTTTCATTTCTAAAACATAGTTTCGGAAATTGATTATTTTGAAGATACATTAACAGTTGTAGAGATAATTCAGTAGCTAAAGTATATACATTCTGGATCAGCATCAACAGGCGAGTCGATCTAGCTAAGGCCGTACACACATCCGATTCTATGCAAAGTAGATTTTAAGCTTTACAGCTTTCTATAATTTACCTCCATAAAAACTATCCAAAAATTAAGAGTTAAAAGAGTTAAAATTAATATGTATATTCATTTTTTTAACAGCTTTTTAAACTATTTATAAATTATGGGTTTCATTTAGTAAAAACGTTGCCTATGTATGTACATATATTCGTTTTTTTATACTTATCCTGACAAATGTCAGATAAAGGCTACAGATGTTAGATCTTAGATTCTCACATCTATAGCTTCTTAGATCTTAGATTCTCACATCTGTGGCTTTTTATTTAATATTTGTCAGGATAAGTATAATCAAAGTATACTAGCACTAACATTTGAACTAGTCACATTTTTAATCAAGCTTACGGCTTCGGTACACGGCAAGTACAGTCAACCGAATATTTATGGTCCTGATATTAAGGGGCCCCTCCACATTGATCGGGCGAATGTGAAACGTGTTTGCACTCTGGATTTGCTAATATAAATTTAAAAGGTGCGATATAATAGCCCGCTGTCACTGTTACCGTTAAAATTGCTTTTGCGATAAGCGCTGGCGAGAATAACAGGTGTTCGTGGGAATTTCGTTGATAGCAATCAGAGTCCTACTATTATAATGTTCAAAAAAGACGTTTCCTCTTATCGCAATGTCCAAAAGTAACCGAATTTAGCGCATGACCACTAGAGATTCGCATTGATGCAGCCAAGTGCTTGAATCAGGTGTAAATTGCTGTACTGATCACCATACTCGATAAGAAAGTTGGTTAAAGATAATGGAAATAAGGAGAACGCGTCCCGGATGATTCACCGTTGGGGTGTGTGGGTCTATTGGCTCGACTTTGAGCACTCAAGTGGGTAAAGGTATTAGTCATGACACCTTCATCAACACTTCATTCACTAAATTATTTGCCAATGATTATTAAGGGATTCCACCAGCTGGATTTCGCAATAATAATAAACAGTATCGTGTATTAAAAAAAAAGGATAGTTCAAATTCAATTTATGCTGTATGGGTTATAGTTATCAAATGCGAAGTTTGCTGTTGAAAGCGAAACGGACTGTACAAACCTGCTGCATTTGCCTTCTGATCAGATCTGGTCTGATCTGGTATATAGTGGATTCTCGATTTATGTGATTAAATTCAGCTCACTAGGCCTTGAGTACCCAACAACGCTCAATTTTAAGAACATTTGTTCTTTAATAAAAACAAGTAAGAAAAGCTAACTTCGGGCGGAGCCGAAGTTTATATACCCTTGCAGATAATTT
>JAEIIU010044683.1:0-13709 GCA_018874675.1 Drosophila baimaii | reverse complement strand
GCAGCTATGGACTCCATCTCAATGATCTTGGCGGCTATCAGGAAGCCCACGCCCAAGGGGGAAATCCTAAAAGGAAAATGGATTCTCATATTAATTACCTTTTATTATAAATATATAAATATGTGGTTATATTACCAGATCACCCAAGAGGTAATGGTCATCATGGCCTCGCTCAGAGTGGTAAAGAAATCCTGCAGCAGCTGTCCCTTTTCGCGCATCCTGCCAATGGTGGTGCCCAGAATCACGCTGAACATTACCAGGCCCAGGACATTGGAGCCCTCACGTTGAGCGGACTTGAATTCCCAGTTCTCCATGGGTTCTGGTTAGGGAAATAAAGAAAATATAGTTAGATAAGTTAGTTATCTGAGAGGGGAAGGGCCAAACTTACGTGCAGGACTAATGGTGGTGTTCTCATAGATCTCAGTGCGGTGCTAAAAATGAAAGAGGTGTGAAAATGTGTCACAAAATGGAAAGGTTTTTGAAAAGATATTAAGAATAATGAACCAACAATAGTCCCAGTTAAGAAAGCAATTAATTAAGCTATAGAAATAGGTAAAAGCAACATATAGAACTTAACCAAATCTGATTCCTATTGAGCCTCAATTCTATAAAGTTAATTCCCTGCTTCCGCATAGGTTTTTCCAGTACTTTTCCGTTTTCGCAACATTTTGAAACTTTCGTGTTGTCTGCCATTCCCCTCTTCATTGAGTCGACAATAATCTAATTGTGCACATGAATATTCATTCGGCTGTGCCTACCTACATCATCGTGTACCATCTACACGAATGTGCATATAATTATTTATTTATGCGGAGGTACAATGTCCACATATCTGCCACACAGTCCGGGCTAAGTACTCTGATTCAATTTGCGTCTGGGGGCTCCTAAACCGTGCTGATACCACCGACCCCCGTTCTCCTCTCCAGCTCCGCTCGCTCGCTCGCTCTCTCCCGATCTCGCCGCCGCCGTCTCTGTGTGTGCGATAATTGAAATTTCAGCACAGACCGTCCAGCTTGTGTGTGTGTGTGTGTGAATTTCCCCCACTTGACGTGTAATTGAAATTGTGGTATCCCTATCATGTCAGTTTTGATTATGTGTCGCGCTTTGTTTCAATCAAAATCCCGCTAAACCGCAAAGAATTGAATAATTGCTACCGTTGCTACCCTCATCAGATCGGTGCTTGCTCAACAGTGCGTATGCGCAATTTGCCTCAGATCAACGACTCACCTGGAACATGGTGGACTGGATGATGTTGTCCGTGAACATGTTTCTGTTGTTGAAGGAAAACAATGAGTCAGTTAGGTATACGTGTGTATGAGTGATGCGAACTCACCGCACCAGATCCATCAGCGTGTCTGGGGTGAGCACCTTCGAGGCCTTATCAATGCTCTCCGTCTGCGTCTCCACGATCTTGGCTCCCTGGCCGGGACGCAGAGTGGTCACCAGACAAATGCCCAGAATGACGGCCGATATGGTGGTCACAAAGTAGTATGTGATGGCCCTGAAAAAGAGATTCGATATTATCATTTAATAGGAGTGTTTTTTGGGTTGATTTTGGTTAACCTTACCTTGTGGCAATCTTGCTGGACATGCTCAAGTCCAGGCCACCAATGGCACTGGTAATTGACGATACCAAGAGTGGCACAATCAAACACTTTAGCATCCTGGAAATATCATATTTTTATTTAAATTCAGAGCAAATCCTTTTCATTGCCTACTCACCGCAGAAAGATCTCTCCTGGAAAGGATATGTACATGATCTCTCGCTTCGTCCACTCGCCTGTGCTGTTCTTAATGATAAAGCCGACGAGTCCACCCACAAACACACCAATAACGGTGGCCATGGTAAGGACATTCTCCTGCATGAACGCCTTGAACTTGCTCTCATCTTGCTTGGGTCGCGTCATGGTGTGGCAGTCCTGGGATTTGTTTTGGACCTGGACAACCCTGGGTCCTGCTGGAAACCCGCCTCAAGCAGTAAACAAGTGATCCTCTTCCAGGAGGTTCAGAGGCTTCACAAATCTTTGTTCAGTCAAGAAAAGGTTACCTGAAAACGAAGAAGAAATATATTTAAAGACTGTTCATTTTAGATTGAATTAAATAATAGCCTATTAGTAGTTTTAATATTGTTTTTGCTACAAGTAAACCCCTTAAATCATATACAGAAGACAAGAAAGTACTTTGTATAAGCCACTATTCTGTGAAAAATAACAAAAAGAAAGCTCAACGCATAACACAAATTTGAGTTCCACTAAAAAACTGGTTCCACTTCACCCGCTGGACAGATGTTTTCAAGGGTTTAAAGCCAGTAGCGCTTCCTCCTCACGGGGCGAACACCGATCGACGACTGAGCTTTCGCACGCGCAGATATTACAACCCCCGAAATGAGTGTGTTCAAGCAGCTGGGCTTTTGTGTGTGCGATGTGTGTGTGCCGGCCGCCGCCTCCTCCTCCTCATCCCTTGCCCCTGAGCAGCGGGGTGTTACTTTTGACGCGAGGTCGGCCGGACGGATGTTGTTCAATGCTGGATTTATATTTGCATTATTTTGGAAATACCTTTCCACCCGAGAAGGGGCGGAAGGAAGTGCTGCAGTGCCAGCAATTCAAGCTGGCAATTATGAAGTTAGCGCTTGCTATTTAGCACTCTTCCAACACTGACACTCTAACCCATTATGCACAAATGTTAAACGAAAACAACATTCCTAGAAAAATGCATCTCAATTAATCGAAGCTGGGCAACGTGTCAAGCTAATAAATTTACATAAACGTTCAATTAATAAAAAACTAATTCCCACCATCGCGATGATGGGGATGCAAGGGCAATATGCAGGCAACGGTGATCAGTCCGATCCGATAGTGTCCGATATGGACTTCACATGGACTGACCCACATTCTGAACACTCGCCGTCACATGGTCATCGCCATATCCTCTCAATTGGCAGCCGTGACTCGCCATTCGGGATTAATCAAGCAAAATCTTCACACTTCGGCATAGTTTAGCCAATTGTATAACAATTGACGAGGAGACAAAGAGCCACTGAGATCACTAGCGAACACGGTTGGCGGGTGACTAAACAAGTGCCTGAGATCTCTTAGTTAGATTTACTAGATTAAGGGTCTGCTGACAAGAGGGTTCTTGAGAGTAGTTTACACTAAGGAGGGGACTTGGAGATTACTTAGCGGGAAATAATATTTATTTAAATTGGAAGAGGTTCTTCTTTCTAATGCTTTGTGAAACTATTTGTTTTAAATTAGTATTAAATTAGATTTTAGTAAAATCATTTATACATTTCCTTCACAAAGATACTTTTAAGATATCGAAATCCATTTATAAAACATTTTGTAGTACTGATAATCATGAGTTGCCTGTTCATGATATATGTACTGAGTTAATGCTGGATCTTTGAGTTCAGTACATGATTTAGATAAAACAAAAAATGTGCATTTATTCACCATTTCATGAATTCGAGAACCCATGAAAGACCACACATGATATGGTATTGTGTTACTAGCTTAATTCTATTTAATTAACAATTGACTATATTAATTTTCTACTCTCTGTTAATAAAAATTCACAAATTCACGTATTCAAGAATTCACGTACATTTATTATAAAGCATAAATGTAGTAATATTAATGAAAATCAGTTTTGTAGGTTCCTTTTTTGCAGATTAAATTAAAAAGAACACCCTTTATGGAAGTTCCACTGTAAATCCAACAATGATATCACTGATCGTTCCATTCCCTGTGTGTGCTTTTGGGATGATAATGTCGTTATGTGTTCGCGGTGGGGCACTTGTGGTTCACCTAATTGATGTAACTACAGAGCAGAGAGCAGACCAGAAATTGAGCCACCAACAGCGTTGATTCTGAGTGGATGATTGGCATGTGCCCAGGTCGGAGAAGGGGTTCTCTATGAAGGCAACTTCCATTGATTTAAACACCTTTAAAGCGAACTTTAATGCATTTAGTTAGAGCAATAGGGCGTGTCAAAAAATAAAATAAAATCGACGAGACTCAATCGCTTAATTAGTGAACCATTTAAGGCCTGCACTTGTGATTGAGCATTTCCACAGAATGAATAGTGTACGGGGGCTAGTTTAATTACCGATAAGGAATCAATTTGATTAATATAGCGGAACTCAAGTATTTACCCCGAACAGCAGTGTCAGACTTATTTATTTATTCACTGGGCCTCGCTACACATATTTATTCACATTTTTCCATTGTGAACTTGACCGTGAATGAAATTGTTTATAGATATTCGTAGGCACAAGTTGCGCCCCATGTAAATTTTGTGTGCAATTTGCAACAAAAACGTGTCGCAGTTGCATTGAAAATTTAATTGTTTCGCATCGCTTTCACACACCAAACGGAAGTGGTGCGGAAAAAGTCATCGCAATTAGGAGGGAAATGTAACATAATACCCATTTTTAGCACACGCCACCGACATGATCGTGAACTTGATCTTGTTGTCTTCATTAGCGAGGCCCTAAAACACACAGAGCTCTAATGGATCGTAAATTGTGGACTGGTTGTAGGTTTCCATTTCCGAAAAATATTCTGTGGAAATATCCCATGGGAATTCGTCTCTTTTGCCATTTTTGATTGGCAGACAGTTTACATGACTGCAAATGCCGGACAAGTTTATTATTGTTAATAGTCAAACACAAATATATACATACATGCATACCGAGATGCATACTAATTAATGCGCTGTACTTTGACTTATATAATGCACGAGTACTATAACTACCCAGCTAATTAATGCAATGCAAACTGAATTGAGAGCCCTGATGTTCGAGTTGCAAATTCATTGTCAATGCAAATTGATTTGCATATCGAGGGGGTGAGACGCCGACGCTGACCCACCCACTTGTCTTTGATGTGAGGAAATTAATTTAAAAAAAATGTGTCTAAGGAGAACCAGTTTACTCCGAACCGAACACAACTGAAAGTCTTTACAATGTTTGTAAAATAAAAAAAATATATATTAGCACCATTTATTGGTTACTCATAAAACCTTATGATATTAATTGCATTTTCCATTGAAACTTTTTAAAGCTTTTTTGAATAAAGTGTACTTGAGGAAAAATAGAATAGATTTTTATTTTAACATGATTTTACAAAACAAAAAGTGAAAATAATGGTAAATTAAATACAAAATATAATATTACATTTCCGCAATTAAATTTCAAAGATAATGTCGATAGTATGGGTGGGTGAGAACTCTGTTTTTAGAATAAAAGGGGAGAAAAGCATCAATAAATTAACTGGGCACTTAGTTCTGCTCAAGAATATTATTTTAAAGGATTGGAAAATATAAAATTAATGCATTTGACGTATATTCCCAGGCTTTTTAAATAATATTAAAAATGCATGTGCAGATTGATTACGAGTTAAAAAATACACCTTGTATTATAAACACGTATATTTATGTATATACAGAGTATAATCTCGACTCATCCGATGGCCATAATCTATAGACTGTCTGTCTGACTATCTCAAAAAGGTAGCCCAGCGTTTCCATCAAGTTTCGCCTTATCTGTAAAAAAAATCACACACACTAGTTCCGCAAAAACTGAAACCGATTTAAAAACGCGACTAGCACGCGGATGAGATATTTTTAAATATCATCGACGAGTGTTAAGATAAAACTGACTCATTCCCGATTAAAACAGTCTTTTATCGATAGCTTTAATATTATCTGTTCACGCATCTACCATAAAACCGATTTTATTAAGGTGAGAAATGAGGAATGTTCTCAGAAATCAACAAATATTTCTGTTAAACAAAAATGTAATTAACTTATCTCACTTGGAATGATATATTTGCATAATATTAATATATATATTTTCTCTCATTTTTCGCATTATTATGGCGCGAGAGAAAAGAGATAAAACTATTTTGGTGCATGGCGCAAATAAAATGCATTGTGCGCCTAAAATAAATAAAAAAAAAAGAAAGCAAGCTGTCTGACACGCCCCCGTCTATGCAGAGATTTGTAGGCGGTTCTATCAAGGTCAGTGGGGCGGCGGCGGTGGTTCAGTATCTTATCAGTCCGATTCATCGGAAATTATTCACGCTTCTCTCTTGTGCCTAAGGAAGAGTAAATCGATGCGATGGCATCGAGAAAGTAAATGAAAGTTCATATGGTGGACAGCCTATTTTATATCCTTTTTAACAATATAATGAAAAAAAAATTTCCTGGAATTATTATCTCGATTAACTATGATTTCAGAGATTACAAAAAATATATAAGCAAAAATATATTAATATTAATTATTAATTATTTAAGTTTAGGAATTTTCCAGGCTGACATAAAATACATTGAGCAAGTAGTATAATATTTAAAAATCATTAAAATGTGTTATTTTTTTTCATGCAATTCTTTAAATAACCTTTTCAAATTAACGTAGATTTCCTTAGCCTTTGTTTTGTTGTAATATTTAGTAAAATGTTTGTTTACTTGTGAAACTGTAACCAATCTCAGTACAAGTTTTTTATTACAGAAAAAGAGTGAGATAAGATGTATATGCAGCAAAATTAATTAAGTTTTTCCCTTTAATAAAAAGATATAGGGGATATAATATATTTTCCCCTTTGATAAAAAGATATAGGGGATATAATATATTTTCGCTTTCCTTTTAAACCTCCGTTTTACTAAAATTACTCAAGTCCTGTCCCAACATCTTCTCAGCTTGGGGTACAGAGTGATTGGGGCCGGCATAAAACTTACCCACTTTCCACTTGGAAACAAAAACAAAGAATATAAATTATATAATAAAGGTAAGCCTTTGAGTCCTTAAAAGGATTTCACTAGATTTGTAGAACCTTTTCGTCAACAAAATACAAGGAATATTTATCACAGCACAGGATACATAATTAGATAGTCTTTTTCGATATCATTTAATTGTTTTCCGCAACACTCATTCATGTCAACTGCGGAAATGTATTTTAATAGTTTTCATCTGCTTTGGCAGCTCGGCGAGCACTTACAATCAAAAGCATTCACATTTGCCACAGGCTGGGCAATAATTTTTGAACGTATTTAAAAGAGAGAAAGAACCCTTCAGGCACGGGCCCAAGCACGTTGGGGGAGGATCGGGATCCGGTGGGTATCGGGAGCGCGACGTCTCGAGCTCGCGGCGTTATAGCGACTGACTGACTGATCTGTCGTCTCAGCTGGTCCGATGCCGATCTTGGTCGGGTCTGTTCTGCTTGCAGCGGCAGTAGAACCTGACTCGTCGGTTTGTAAAACAGTACTAGAAGCTAAATCGAATTCAAATTCGAAATATAGCCAGCTACCGCGCAAAATGCTCGCTGGCAGCGCCGTCGGCGTCGGCGTCCCTCTCCGCGGGTGTGCTGTGTGTGCGTGTGTGTGTGTGTGTTTCATTCATCAAAAGCCGCTGCTGCTGGCGACTGCGCTGCTCTCGCTTCTCCGAGCATCTCACGTAACGCATACGCAGCGTAGGCCGCGTAATTTGTCGCGCCTTGTTTCGCTTTCCTTTTACTACGAAGAGTGCAGTGCAGTGAAAGGAACTCATTACGGGTGTGAATCCTTACTGACAGGTTCCTGGCATCCACTCTCGACTGCTTCCTTCTCATTAGGCGCTGCATTGATCATCCTCGCATTGTTGCTAATGCCAATCAGTGGGTGCCCAAGGCTGTTCCTCCTCCTCCTCCTCCTCGGAGCTCTATAAAGAGGAAAGCAGGTTTCTGGTTAGATCTGGTTTATTACGACACTCCGCCACCGACAGCTCCTTCTCACCGGATAAGTGGGTCAAGTTTGCACATTACTCAATCCCAGCAATGATTACAGCCCCATAATGCCCAAGATCGTGACAAAACCACCCCGAAAACAAAGCCCAAACAATGGCTTATGGCCATTGTGCTACTTGAACTTGATTGAGAGAGTGCCTGGAAGCTGGCGGCATCTGGAGGAATCTAAGGGAACGGGCAAGAAAGTGGGTTGGATCCAGGCCCAAGCCGACAGAAAGAATTTTAGTTGGGCATTTCCGGTTTCGTATTCGTAACATAATAAATATCAGCAACAGCAGCAGCCGCAGCAGCAGCATCAGCAGCAGCAGAAATAAAGTAATAAAAATCAGCACAGCTGCAGCTGCCTTTGATCCGCTTCAATTCGATTTGCCTTGGGGGCCGGGGCCAGTTCCATGCTGGTGGGAAATGCTGGTGTGTGCCGTGGAAGAGCAGGCCGGAGGAGGATGGGATGCGGCTAAGTGGCTCGCAGTTGACAGCGCTTGGCGTAGTCCCTAAAACCTAAACCGTGGTCGGCCAATGCGATCTCCCCAGGCCACTGTCTCTGCCCCCTTTCTCATCCGAAGAGGTGAGCACCAAAACACACACATTCGGACCGGAACTGTCGATCTTCATTTTTGACACTGGACACTGGACACACACACACAATGTTGAGGCTCAAAATTGCACATGTTGCCATGTTGTGGTGTATAAATAACTAAATAATTAGATGCTTGTCCGTCCGTGTTGGTGGTTGGATCCAAGTTAATTCGGAAAGTGATTCGTAATGAGGATGAGCCTTTGGAGGGGGGCTCAAGAAGCGATCGAGTTGGAACTAGCTTGGAATCTAGATTTGGTATATAAAAAAAAATAGCATTAGCTGAGAATAAAGAAATTTCGATGTCTAATATTATTTGTGTATTACAGTTTAATTAATAAAAACTAAAAATTGCAGGGCAGAAAGAAGAAAACATGAATTTTTACTGAAGAAAGCACATTCTAGGTTCTCCTTTTTCTTATTCTTTAACAAGGTGTGTCCTGTGTCATGTAATCTTATTTTAAAACTTCTATTTAATCTATTGTATCATTGTAAGTTTATTAATTCACCTTTTAATACTTTACAGGTCTTAGTAGTTAATCGTACTAGCAATTTATGTATTGTTTTTAATTGTTTAATTATTTTTTATTATTGTCAAGAACCGAAAGTAAGAAATAAGGAGAGCTTTCATAAGTCAAAGATTACGTCTTAAATGCTGAAAGAATGAACACTGGGGCTAATTGAACTTTTAACTATAAATGTTCATGGAATGAATTTATTCAAAACAAAATTTGAATTTAGATCTGAACAGGATTTGAACGATTACATTAAAAGGAAAATAACGTTTTAATTTCAAGAATTTGTTATATATAACAACTGGCTTTTGGAGCTCAAATCCGGACTTGGCTATGGACATATATTCACACATAACCAATACCTTTTTTTGTACAAAACAATGATGGGTACTAGTTGCCTATATATCTATTTTCTATATAAAAGTTACTAAGACTTTGGGTATTCCAAGCTTACAAAAGAAAAACCTTCCCTTTTGTTTTAACTATGCTATGTATGCAATAGTTTTTTCTTCATTGCTTAAAAAGCTAGCTTGATAGCAGTTCCCAAAATAATTTAATGAATCACATAGAACTAGAGGGAAAGTCTGTGAATGCATACCCGTTGGTTAGCCTTTGTTTATGAGTAAATTAACGTTACCGCCTGGGACTAATCCTTGAGTTATATTAACCAGTAAATGGCTTACTTACTGCTGTCATACAATCAATTGTAGGATGAATTAGACTCTGTTAAACACAATAAATACAGAAAACAACCTAAAAGAACAAAGAATTATTAAATTTATAATCTTAAAAGACAAAAATAATAACTTACCTGTACGCTAAAAGGAGACCTTTGACCTCTCTTGTGGACTTCTGTAAAAGATCTGCTGGAAATCAAAAATCCCTTTAAATTTATATCTTAAAACACACCCACAACTAAGACTTAAAAAACGCTGCACTTTGATCGATTTCGGGAAAACTTAGAGCAATCAACGCCTCAAGCTTCGCCTCATACATTAAACATATTTATTTTTAAGTGTATTATATTATGTGTAAACATATTTGTATTGATTAAGAATTTCAAGATCACAAATCAGATTTTAAATTAAGCTTATTCAAAAAGTGAACGAGCTCCTTTTCCATTCGCTTCCGCTTCCGTTTCGAAATGGCAACATAAGACGACGTGTGGCGCGGAATCAGGAATCATCTCCCTGCCGCCAGGTATTAAAAATGTGCGTGTGATGAAATGGCAAACTTAGTTTTTAGCTCTAAATGCTACATCTACAGGTATAGGCGGTATAGCCAAGGGATCTGGTGCGGAGACACATAGTATAAGTAAAGCGTAAATAGTGGCACTCAACGGGAAGATGTTGTTGTTGTGTCGCAACAGTTGGTTTCGGCGCAACAACCACCACCAGCAGCAGCAGCAGCAGCTGCCGGATGAGCATGCCAGTGATAGGGTTACGGGGGTAAGAGGGGTAGAAAGGTAGGTTGGTAGGTAGGTGTGTGTATCTCCTGCAGTTGTTGTTTTGATCCGCCGCAGCATCTAATCCTCGGTCTTGGGCCGCCGGAACAGCAGGATGTGCGGCTCCGGCTTGTGGATCATGTAGTGGATCCATCCGCGCGACTGCTGCACGCCAATCGAACGCCACTCGGTCTCGGTCATCAGATGCGTCTTGGGCACCATTTTCACC
This sequence comes from Drosophila baimaii, assembly GCA_018874675.1. Taxonomy (NCBI): domain Eukaryota; kingdom Metazoa; phylum Arthropoda; class Insecta; order Diptera; family Drosophilidae; genus Drosophila; species Drosophila baimaii. The sequence goes on along the minus strand of JAEIIU010044683.1, from coordinate 3,166 downwards.
AGCTCCTTGGGCAGCACCACATGTCTGCGGGATTTACAGTTTCAGCGTCTTGGGATTAACCTTCGCTGCGGCCACCACTCACCTGTACTCGAACTGCTCGTCGTAGTATTTGTCCGAGTAGTAAATGTCCTTGCTCATCTTGCTGTGATTCTTCTTCTTAAATTCTGGAACTATTGGAATGCGGGCGAATGTGTGCGAAAATGCGGCGTCTGTTTCCTCTGCGTGCGGTGAAAGCGTCTTCCCTCGATCACTCTCTCGCTCTCTCCACTGCGACTGCTTGATGGCACTGAATTTCTAACTAGATCCGGGCAACCGCTTATTTGGCTTGGACTTCGGTGGCTTTTATCACAATTGGGTTCAATAAACATCTACAAATTGACGTTTTTCAATTAATTTAAATAGCAAAAAAGTGACGCGGTCCCAGGTAAAGTGACCGTTTGTAGATAAATTAGTAATACCAAGGCAGCAAAAAAAAATCGATTGTTTTCACAAGCAACTCTGCGCGTGTAAAAGCACATTTTTAAAACATTTTCCTATTTTCAGAACCATTTAGAAGTTTTACTAAGCTTTTCCCTTTTACAGAACCATTCAGTAAGGAAAACCTTTCTTTTTACACTGTAGGGGGCGCTAATTTCGGTACTTAACAGAGATTTTTTATGGCTAACAGAATCTTAACATAAAGTGGGATGTAGAAAAAGTTAACATTAAAGTGGGATGTAGCGAAAGAGACCACAAAGAGAAAAGAGACAAATTGAAACTCGGCTGTAAAGCTCTGGATGTAGAGAAAGAGAGAGATAATGAGAGAATTGAAATTGAGAGAGGAGAGAGCGAGAATAGAGTTGCCAGATATCCCGAGTCCCGAGGCTCAGGGTTCATAACTTTGATTACAATGGCTGGGTGCTGTTCAATTATTGGACGACAGGGGGCGCTTTTGTGGGTAACAACTTCACAATTAAAGCACTAGAGGGAGCCTAGTGGCGGTTATCTTTTAAATATGAAATAAAAACAAAACGAACAAAATATGACAATTAAAAATAGAGAAAGGTTGTGGATTCGCATTTGTTTTTGGCATTTATTATTTTAATAAAAAGACAGGTGAGGCTATGTAGTTTTGTCGAAAAATTGAGCACAATAAAATCGAGAAGAAATGTCTTTGGCAATCCAAGTGTAAAAAACAAACACATAACTTTATTAAATAAATTTAAATTCTGTGAAATAGTGAACATTTAATTATCTTACGTGCTAGGTTATAAATATATAAACTGAAATTTATAGCAGTTCAAATAGATTTCAATTCAAGATTTTAATAAACAAAACTAAGTTCTCAGAAGTCATTTATTATTAAATATTTTAAGCTGCCTCCAAGCCAATAAACTGTAATATTTTTTGTAAAAAAAAACCCACACCGTTCGTTTGCTATTTCAGCTATTAGACACTCCACCTAAAAGTGCACAAAAGCAAATCGCTAAACACTTGACCACTTGGCCTGCTTCCCACACAAACTAATCGCCAGTGCCAAGCATAAATACTCGCTTCAAATTGTCTGACCCCTCCTGGGCAGCCCCCGCCCCCTGCCACGCCCTGTTTTGTCTGCGTGGAAAGGAAGGTCCTAAAAGGCTGCCTGCAGACACATAAATTCACCCCAAATGCTCGCCACGGAAGGCGGAGGCGTTGGCTCTCAGCCTGTGCGAAATCTTACATAAATTTCGCGGTGCGGACAACCCAAAAGGGGAAGTGCATCCCCCCAAAAAGGGGCGAAACGGAGAGGATGAAAGGATTGCAAGGGAATCTTTGGTGGTGCAATGTATTTGGTTAACTCTCGGGGGAACACTTAGGGGTTGCGCTCGTAGTACTGCGACGGAATGAAGACCCAGTTCTTGGCCAAGTCATTGATGGCCTCCTGCATCAGCCGCGACAAGATGTCCATGATGTGGCTGCCGGAGAATCAATCAATTATTAATTTTAATTAAACAAAATGTACGAAAAATAATCATCTTACTTGCGATCGGGTTCCGTGGGCGCTTCCGCTGTCACATCAGTGTCAGGGAATACCACCTGCTCGTAGGTCTTCACCGTCTTCTGCCGCTTCCGCTCCGCATTGATGCGCATGAACTTGGACTTGCTGAGGTACTTCCAGAAGAGCTTCTCAAAGATGGTGATCCGCTGATCGATGGCCATGCTCAGGTCGATGATCTCGTTGGAGCAGAGTCGACTCTTGGCTATCAGTCGGTGGATGAGCTCTCGACGTTCCGTCTCCGCACGCTGCTCCTCGGTCGGGGGAGGTGCTCTCAGTGGCCCAACCGAATCTTCTGCTCCATCTCCTGCTCCAAACTGGGCGCAGGGCGGCAGGCCTGCTGTGGGATCGATCCTATCGCCAGGCTCCGAATCCTCAGCTGTGTCCAGGGCGGGCTTGATGCTGGTACGAATGTTCAGATGCAGATAGACATGCTCCACATAGCTGTCCTCCTTCCACTTGGGGTCATCGATGGACTCGATCTCCGCCAGCTCTTGCTTGGCAATCAGGGTGGCATTGTCAAGGATGCGATGCACTTCCAGCACTATGGGAATGCGCCGGAAGTGCACCAGACGCTCGAGCACCGTCACCGTGATCACGCACAGCTTTGAGTGGTGAGCCTTGAGGCGGAAGATGGGCGGATTGAAGACCACCGAGAAGAATTCGTTGATTATGTAGCTGTCAGTGGAGAGGGGAAAATAATTAAGGTTTAAGGAACCTTTATCAAGACAGCCTACCTTTGCCAGCGAAATTCCACGCACTTTTGCCCATAATTGTGGACATTAACTAGCTGCGTCCGTTCCTCCCGCAGGCAGGCCTCAACGCTTACGCGGTTGGGATAGATGACATGCAGGAAGTCGGCACACTCGCGATCCTTTAAAGGCATCTCAGTCTCCTCATTGCTGTCGACCAGCACGCCACGAGCTTTGATCTTGTAGCGGGCCTTGACAGTATTGAAGGTGAGGAAGATCTCCGCCTGTGGAAATATCAAAAAAATAAACATTTCTATATATTTTTCCCGAATCAAACCTCATTCTCGTAGTCCAGAGGCCGATAGTCCACCAGCAGGGGCCACACACTTTGCCGCGGCACCGTGAGATTCATGTTGAGCAGCTTCAGGCCACGATCCCGCGCTGAGAACGAGAAGGACAG